>JAECUM010055006.1:0-33654 GCA_016617855.1 Megalonaias nervosa
CAATAGATTATATGGCCTATTGTCATATAGGGATCCAGAGACAAACACATGGAAGAAAAAGCATGTCCACAGACTAGCATTAATGGTAAAGTTGAGAATTCTGAATATTCCAAAGGAGCTCGATGCATCCCATTTATGCCACAACAGTTTGTGCGTGAATGCTGACCACCTGATTTTAGAACCTCATTCCGCTAACAATAATAGGCAGTGCTGCAAAGGTTATGGGCATTGCACTGGGCATGGTGACTTTCCAGCCTGCATGATAAAGTTGAGATTGTAACATGGAATAATATAGGTATCATGATATGTCCTATACACCCACCCACCCACGGATGGATGGATGGATGGATGGATGGATATGTTGAGTAAGCAGGAGAAATGAAAGAGTGTGGTCTTTATTGTAGTAGACCATGCTGGTATGACAGTGCTGTCGTAAATACATTCCTTCCTTCCTTCCTTCTTTCCTTCCTTCCTTCCATCCATTCATTCATTCATTCATTCATTCATTCATTCATTCATTCATTCATTCATTCTCTCAGCTAGTAAGTCATTTCATGTTATTTTATTTTAGAATATTTTAAGATTTATTTATTTTGCTTTTTAATTTCTTTATTTGTGTCTTCATATTCAAAGTAAAAACTGTTTCGACCTCTCCATAGGTCTCATCAGGTGGTAGTAAGTAACACAACTGCTTATAACACGCGTTGTGTTACCTACGGATTTCCCCACTAGTTTTCCCTTCTGTACCATGTGTTCTTTGTGGTGTCTTTGAGCACTGTCATTTTGCACATGGAATTAAGATATTCTTTTCTATCTGCAGTGTCCATTGGCTCCTGCTAAACCAGTGCATAGGAGTGATCGCCCTTGGTGTCTAGCAGTCCTTTGAAGTAGTCAGACTTCCTATTGCCTTGCTGAGTCCTGTACCTCAGATGGGCCTGTATCATATTTCCTCGTCTTGCTAGAATACGTTGCCTGGTTTGTGGACACTTCTGATACAACTGATGGTAAGTGCATTCTTTATCCATTGTCTCCAGTGATCTCAGAGCCCTTGTTGAAAATTTACCTCCCATGTGTGTCACTTTTGTTTTCAGTGATGATCCCAGGCTCTTATTGAGTCTCTGTATTGTTGAATGCACTCTTGCCTCAAAGTTTCTGGAATAGTTCACATTTTTAGGCAATGAAACACTGATTGATCTGTTCACAGCCTCACATTTCTGTGTGTTTGTGTTCAGTCGCAGTCTTTCTACAACATCACAGGAGAGTTTCATTTTCAGAACTTCTAGCAGGATGTTCTTATCGTTTTCTGTCATGTTAAGATGAGTCACTTGATGAGGGCCCAGGTATGCTGATCGCATCCACCAGCCGTTAGTACTTCCTCCCCCACAGACCTTTGAATAATGCCGGCATTTTGAGCAGTCCCCTGAATAACAGCGCAGAGTGGCATCCAGCACTTGGGGAAGTTGACATTTAATTTTTGTAACATCACCACTATTGTTCTCCATCAGTTGCTTGAAGATCAAACTGCAGCGTGCTTTAATGTCTTGGCTGAAAATTTTCTATTTGAGCCTTTTTCCTTCTCTTGTTCTTATTGCTGGAAACATGTTTTCACTAAATATTGCAGAATTACAGCATTTGAACTGTAAACGACCCAAATGGACAGGGTCCGACAGTCTTTCTACATCCCACATTGGATGCAGAATGTTGTGAGCATCTTGGAAGCCAGCAGCAGCCTGTGCATCTCCATCTGTTGTTGCATGTCTAATGAGAATTTCTTGCAGGACAAACTTTTTTCCAATTTCTCTTGCCATTTCATACTCTGAATGTGGTGCAGCTGGTGACAGATTTGCTGTGCAGTCAACATGACCTCCTGGACATTGCACATCAAAACCTTTCCCCTTCAGCCATGCTACAGTCCAACACAACTTGTTTTCTACTGTAGTCCCCACAATGTATTGCTTCTCCGTAACAGTTTCACAGGCAATTCCAACAGCTTGTGATGAGCTTTGACCAGGTTTCTTTTCATGTCCAAATCTAATGGCATTGTATCTTGCGTCAAAAGCACCATTTATTTGCTCCGGATGCTGGACACCACACATGACATTAACCTGTCTGACTAGTTTCAGCTTGCCTATCATATCTATTTCATTGAGCTCCACAGTTGCTTTGCCTACAATGTTGGAGGCCCTTTGCATAGATGTTTTGCTAGGTGGCAGAATGTCAGTGGCTGCAAGCATCTAGCCCTGGTGTTGCCCATTGGTGTATCTTGTAATCCAGCCTGAAACATATTTACAGCAGCAGGATTTGGCCCAGGTTTATTTGTTTTTATCTCCTCATACAACTTATACTCTGGTGACTTAAAGCTGTAGTTTTTACACATCATAGTATGCTTCCAAGCAAGTCCCCATTTTCTTTCATTAGCAATTTGGAACTCTGGTCTGTCACATATGTTGACTTGATTACCATGGCGATGAATGATATCATTCCACATCTCAACATTTTTTTCATGCAGATGATACGTGTCCCATCGTGCTCATTCAATTCTGTCTCTTTCAGGTCCAGTTTTGCTTTGGATGATGGTCGTAGAATTTTTGCAGACTCAGGTGTGCCATTACAGTCTGGTGCCTGAACTGACTGGAGACCCCCATTTGTCGGCTTTGTAACTGCTATGAGAGAGAACTTGTCTGCATCCATTCTTCTGGTCACTGGAACAGATGCAGCACTGGAACTTGGTAGAGTATCATCAGTCAGATATCTGACTCGTTAATTATGTGGAATATTTCCATTTTTAAAACAAGTTGTCTTCCTCTTCTTGTACCCTTTCACGGTTTCCATTACAATAACTGCATGTAAAATACAAGAAGTATCCTCTCTCTCTCTCTTATATACCTAGGAAAATGCATGCTAGCTTGGTTTCAGAGAACTACACCAACTCTTCAATACTACTGGAAGCCAAACATATGAGAGCTCCTCCCCTTCATGGGTGGAAATGATGTCATGGACTTGGTTAGTACCTCTAGCTTGCGTATTTAGATGCTACCAGATTTCAGGTGTTACCTTTGATTGACAGGCCCTGGTTTTATTACTTCACACCTGATAAGGAAAACCATTGATGTTCATGATAAAGGAATGGAGAGACTTTGCCACAGAATAAAATTTGTCAACTTCAGGTTTTACATTTTCATTAAAATTTAAGTTAAATTTAAATTTTCATATAAAAATATGTATCATTTTTTAAAATTGAATTTTCTAGGAAAGTTTAACAGTCAAGTTTAATTTCTAGTACTTTCCAGATTGGTGTTAGGACTAAAATCTAATTACAGTTTATTTGAAGTGTTTATCTTGATTAGCAAAATCACAATTAAACTTTAAGTTTTGTGCATTTTTGACATTCAGCCATTTGGAATTGGTTTGTGCTTGTGTTACAGTGGTGTTAGATAAAAGCCTGTAACTGTCCTATTCATGGATGAAATTCCTTTAAACTTTGCAGCAGTATTTAAGAGACATTGATTTGATGACGGAGAGAAGTTTTGTCCATGGAGGTGAAATTGTCTGACCCTGTCAGGCATCAGGTCACAATTAGTACTTCCAGTTCAGTACCCACAAATGTAGTTCTAGTCTATTTTTAGAACATTTTTTCCTCTCTCATTTTGGTGGTGATAGAAGAGTTTTATTGGTACATTTTTGGTAGGGAATTAAAGGTAATTGTTTATTCTTGAGAATATGAGCTTATGGTGTGATTGTCTGTGTGTATTCTGGCGACAGTGCACAGTGAGTAATAAGGCCTTGGTGATGATCCGGAAGTGAAATCTGTGTTCCATTGCATGTTGCTATGTTTACAATCCAGCCTCTCAAAAAAAATGCCGGTGAACCCTTGACAAGTACTTCACCGTGAAGTCATCTTTGAAGGTATTTTAGATTAACATATGATTTGTATTGATTATCACACTGTGGAAAGTTCAGTACTGAGAAACAAATGTTGAGAATATATAGTAAAATTAATTGTGTTCTATGGCCAAATACGGTCCAATCCGGTTTCTTTTAGTAATTCGTGACACAGAAACCGTTGTGTAATAGTCTAACAGCGGAAGTATATTTAGCAATAAGGTAAGACTTTCATGCGGAATGTTTTAGATGTTATTCCACTGTAGTCTGACTATCACAGGGACTATACCTCCCCGTTGGTTTGTATCCCCCTATAAATTTCAATAACGAAAACGTTTCATGTGATAAAAAATGCACAGAGCTAGGTCAATTGAATCATTGAGTTATAATTTCTAACCTAACTGTGATCAGAGTGGCACTAATACCGGCATCCCCTTGCACCTTTCATGTTTAACGAACTTTCTATACTAATACGGTGCCATATTGCGTACACTATGGGCTAGTTTATTTCCCTCAGACAACATAATGACGAAGTTCATCCTATTCGGTAGCTGCCGGATAATTCCGTAAATTGCCATAACGTTGAGAGTTTGGAGTTATATCCCTTAGCACATATGAACATAGAAATTAAACCGCTTGTTAAATCCACGTGAAAGGCAAATTTGTTGTTGTCATTCTTTTCCTTTGCTTGATTCCACATTGTAAACATCGGAAGCAGACGACATATGTATGTACATCTGTAGTCGTTCACACACACCTTTGCTGAAAATGGATTTGTCCAGGAACTGGAAATGGATCTCAAGCATGACCGTCTATTATATTGAAAACTTCCGTTAAGCATGAAACGCGCAGACGATGACGGTGTTCGGGCAACTTTACTCACAGTCGCTGAGTCAGGTTAGAAATTATAAATCAATGAATGAATTGACCAAGTTCCTTGCACTTTTTATCACAAACAAACGGGGAGGTATAGTCAGACTATACCATTGCTGAGTATATGGGATTGTTAGAAATTTGGTTGATATATTTGTTTAAACAATCATTAAAGATTTTGTAATTTTCAGCTGTTGTTTCCCAGTTTCAGTTTTAGATATGTATAAACTTGTCTGACAATGGCAAGCGTTTAACATTACTATAATGTTGTATTCACATTAGGCCTAAAAGCTTCTCACTTTTTTTGTACTATTTTAGTATTGTTGTTGTACACAATATTATATCCAAACAATCAACAGTAATTACAGTGTTCCTTGAAAGTTTTAAATACTTAACTCTTTAATACTATTTGTTTGATGGGGGGGGTGTTGTTGGATTTTTGGGGTTTTGTTTCGATGTTTGTCGTCTGTTTAGAGCAAGACTCCTTATTGGTTTGCTGCATAATGACATCAAACGGTGCATTTATCTATGTGAAATGGCTTATTTATAGACGTTGACAAGACAGAATCAGCTGCAGAAATGACAAGCGAGGATAAAGAGCTCAAGGTCGGGAAGGAGACGCAGAGTCGTCTATTATGTAATGTAAGCATTCTGTAAAAAGAGATAAAGTCTAATATTTTTTCCTAGTCTACAATTACCAACATAATAGACAAATTTAAACATTAACCACAATCAATTTAGAAATAAAACAGTCTGTAATCTCTGGACAACACAAAATGGTCGTGGCTAATTAGTTCTGACGAAAACGTAAATTGCACAACAAGCAGCCTCTACCAATAAAATAAGAAAGAGAATCCCTTCTTTTAAAAATAATCAAACAAATATAAAATAAAATAAATAAAAATTAAAAAAATAAATAAATGCCGATATTAAATTACCAGACACAGAATGTGTTTGTAACGTCATATACAAGATTTAATCACTAATTTCCTCGATTGCATCATTCATTCGTTAAAGAGGCACAAAAGTTGCTATATAATTTGTCAAATACGTATTCGGAACATCTTGATAAATTAACCAGGTTTGGGACTGAGTTGGAGCAAACACTGCGAAAAATTATTTAATGATATAATAAAGGTCAGAAAAGTCAATGCATGATATTGTTCAAGATAACTTTGAATCGTTGACGTTAATCGAGTCACCGGTGAGCGAACACGGAGAAATGCCCAGACGAAATGTCCAACGAAGACAACAAAACTATTGAAACAACCAGTGAAGACAGAGAAGATCGCCGTAATTAGAAAAATGCATTCACATTAATATGCAGATGGCATCCACACTCACTAAGCTTGATAAGAAGTGTCGAAATTTCTACAACGGTGCAGAAGAAAGACAGCTGGCTATATGAGATGATTGCTACTATATAATCAACGATAAACGAATAGACACGATATTGGTAGTAGGAAAAGAGGAGGTTTCTGGAGCAGGGACCCTATTTCCCAGTCCCAGAGACCCCCACCCATCCGTCTCCAAACAAATATAAAAACACATTTTTCGGACCACACCCATCAGGCTGGCGGCAAAGCCGATTTTATTTCTAAAGTTTCAATAAAAAAATTTTGTCGGATTATTTTATAAAGTTTACGTAATATTTTATTTCGAAGTGCTTTGCACTTTGAGATCATCACCATACTTTTTTTGATACTTTTTTTCATACCTGCTAACTCTCATCGGGAGAATATCTGTTAACATACTGTCAATAATACGAAACTCGCGTATTAAATAGTCCATATAGTATTTTGCACCTCGCAAATAAGATCGTATCTGATCAAGCAATTTTTTATAAATGATACTTGCTGTTTTACAAGCATTGTTTTTAGTCTCAAGTCGAGGCTCAATCTTTTTACACGCTGTTGCAAGAGAAACACCAACACTGGATATTATTAACAAAAACGGGTTTAATAATGTTCCTCTCGAAATTATACCAGAGCCAGTCATTAGCAGTGGTAAATATGATATTAACCGAAGTATTTTGCTATAATATTTGTAACATTGTTTTACACACCAAAGGTTTTTATGATAAAATTTGTAATACTGCATTAGTGCGTCCACATCCTGTTTTGGAATTTCCTCTGAAATATGATTGAAATAGATAATCTGTTTTTTCATCATACAATATTTGTTTACAATTTTTATACAATATTAAAAGTTCTAGTACCAACAATTAAATCAAGAAACCCACGGAACTTATCATTGTTAGGATCAGCTATAAAATCTCTATACTGGTCATAAACATCCGACGAAATACCTTTATACCGTTCATCTGTTAATACCTCATTTTGCTTTAACCAACTGTAGGAATCAAACGTGTTTTCTACTTCACGTTCATACAAATCTGTTTTATTTACCAAATCACCGTATTCTCTTTCTGTTTCATCAATAAACCCTAGTACCAAGCTTATTTAATTCAACGTAAAATTTTTGAGAACAAGATGTCTGATAATTGCGTATGCGACTATAAAAATTTTTAGGATTAATTTTCGGAGTCTGTCTCGTTCAACTGTGAGAAGAACAATAACAGAAGCTACTTTTAACATTAATTTTTCGTATGGTTTCGTAAGTATTTTCTCAACTTCAGTGTAATAATTTCGTATTGACAATTGTCTAGAGCGTTGGAGCGAAGGAAGTGGAACATCATCTTCTTCACTGATGTCGTAGTAAGAATCAATCTTTTCTTCCAATCTTGCTGATTCGACTCGTTCAAAAAAATCAAATCGATCACCACCCCGGAGATTATCAATTTCCTCGTCAAGATTTTTAATTATCTCTAGAGATTTGTTAACAATAATCGGATCAAATTTAGGTTTTTAACGCATCATCGGTAAAATAGCGTTTGAGTACGCTTTGATTATTAACTCCGTATCCGCTGATATACTAACAATTTTAAGTAGGGTTTGTTTGTCGTGGTAGTACATACCAAGATGCTAACAAATTTCTCGTTTTGAAAAACTATCGTATAACTTTGTTTCTTTATTTTTTATAATTTTAGCTTCCGCTAGTTTGTTAAGACGAACATGATTGTCGTTTATTCGTCTTTCTTCCTGTGGTCTTCCACTCTAACCTCGTGCTTTTATTAGATCTGATTGAATTATCAAATCCATGTTTTCCCCGTTAAGCTCGAGCAATATTTTTTTTAGCAGGATTTCAACTTGTTTTTGTTCTTCTAGGCAATCATCAGGATGACAGTACCTGCTTATAATATCAAAGTTTTTTATTGTGTCTTTTAATTCTGGTCCTCGTATATGCATAACGCGAGCAAAATTACTCATTCTTTCTGATAATTGAATGTTTAGTGTTTCAACGTCAAGACGTTTAAAATTTTGCATTATGTTTGCCGCTTCTGATTTGCTGCTAACACCTGTTGTAGAAACATCTTTGTTGAGGTTAAAAATATTATCGTAAAATTCTCTCGCAACGGTTATAATTGGTGGTTCTGACATTTATTATACAATATTAGATTAAGTTTGATCATACCTGATCATCGAGTATGTATATTTGAAATGTTGTCAATCCTGGAAACGGACTTTTTGAATCAACAACATGAACTCGGAAATACAAGTACTTGTTAATAGTATTCGAAGTTGGAATCGTAAAGTATTGTGTTGTTGAAATATACGTGTTTGCTGTACTATACAATATTGCCCAGTTAATATCATCGTTTGATCCTTCCAATCGTCAATTATAAATTTGCCCAACACTAGAGTTTAATCTGCCGCGCAAATGAAATTGCCAAATAACTGGAAAGGGACATTTGATTTTAATCCAAAAGTCACTGGTTTCTCCGTTAGTTGTCCATTCTTGTCCATAATCACCAGCGAAAGCGTGATGAGAATAATTTTCAGGATAATTTGATGATGCGCTTACCTCAAACACAGCTCGGTTATCAGATGCTTTAAAAAGTGTTGGAATATACCCAACATTATTTTTGGTTCGTTTTACTACACCACCAGATAAACTATCAACTTAAGCTTTATTTGTTAGACCATTAGGGTTAACTGGAACATATGTTGTTGTTATTTTGTTGGTTCTCATATTTATGTTGTCTGACATTGGTCCACCAGATAGTTTTAAATACGGAGTGAGTGCTTCTTTTAACTGAGCATAACTAATAGCATCAGTATCATTATCTGGTGGTGAAACCCAGTTATTTTTGAGTTATTGCTCATCATTAGGTTACCAGTCATTGTGTCGCCGGCCTTATTAAGCTTGTTATTGTCAACAGATTTTAGCTGAGAATAACTCACCGCTTATGTATTATCAACGCTTGTTGGCGGATATCCAGTTTCCAACCTAATAATTTTTTTAACTTGACATATTAAAATTACCGGTAACCGTTCCACCAGTTTCATCAAGCTTGTTGCCATCTACATATTTCAGCTGCAAATAACTTACCGTTTGGGTTTGATTTAAGTTTGCTGGTGGATACGCGGTCTCCAAATTTATAAAAAATTTTCCTGACATATCCAAGTTACCGTTTAACGTTCCTCCTGTCGATGATAGTTTGTTATTATCGATCGTTTTTAGTTGTGAGTAACTTACCGCTTGAGTAAGATCAACCTTTGGTGGTGGATAATCTACTTCTAAACCAAGCACTTGTTGATTTGACATCAATAAATGACCTGTCATTGTATCACCGGTTTTCTTGACGAACGCTGGTGTATCATTTATTGTTGGTTCGCCAGCGGTAATTGATCCTGTGAGTTCTGTTCCAAACTTTGTGTAATAACTCATATTATGTAAAATATATAACATAAAATTATATAACAACAATGGCAAAGTCGTCACCGATATTAAATTTTGATACTGAACGATTAATCAAACATAAGCACAACAACGAACTTCCAGATTGTCATTATCTTATTGTTGGCTGTACAGGATCTGGTAAAACAAATCTATTATTGAATCTTTTGCTCAACGGCAACTTTAGCTACGATCGTGTATACATTTACACAATTAATCCGCAGCAGGACAAATATGGGTTATTAAGCGAGTATAACGACAAACTTCGCGATGAGCTTGGCGTTGGAAAAGATATATTTTAATCAAGCAACCAGAAGAATTAGTTCTGTAAATAAACTTGATTCGTCCAAGCATAAAATAATTGTATTGATGATATTCCGCTAAACAACGAGGAGATGAATAAGATTAGATTTTATTTTTTCATTGGCTCGCAACAAAAATATAATTGTGTTTATCTTGCGCAGGGGTTCTATAGCATCGACAGATTTATTCGGCGAAATGCGGGATGTTTTATATTATTTCCTGGACTCGATAATGTTGATGTAAGAAATATTGCAAACGAGCAATGCGGAGATGTAACCAAAGATAAGTTTATTGAATTATATCATCAAGCAACTAAAGATAAATACAATTTCTTTTTGTCCGATAAACTAGCACGTGATCCATCAAAGATGTTTCGTTGTTGTATTGATAAATTTCTCTAGGTGAATTTTATAAAGCATATAAAAATAACAATGGATTATGATCAAAAAATTGAATTACTAAAAAAATTTGTTGCATCTCAAGCTGATTTTAGGAAAGGGGGCGCGTCGTGGACAACGTGTTGCAGAAGAAGCAACCGCCAAACTTTTCAAGCCGGTTACCGAGGCAGTACTTGGCAAACAACCGGAAATATCAGCATTATCTCCAGAAGAACTAAAAAATAATAGAGGAAAAAGGTTTGTTCGGTTTACTCGGGGAACTATCAAAGGAGGATACTAAACAAATTGTGACTGAACTTGTGAGGCATATTGCTGATCCTGTTGCACGACAAGCCGAATTTGATAGATTGATGAATAACCCTCTTATGCTTCAACATGCTATTGCAAGAATGACAGTTAATCCTGCTAGATTAAGGACGATGATAGAAAATTCGTCAAAACAAACGCAAGAATTAATCGAGGAACAAAAAGAACATGCTGAGCCAGAACAATCTAAAATTGAATTATGCCAATTGAAAAAACGAGAGAATTTTACTTAAAGCAGGCTGAAACAAGTATACAAGAAGTGGAATATGATAATTTTAAAAAAAAATATAATATCCAAGACCTTGATAATATAAAAAATGGCCAGAACAAGATTATCACGAATTAATAAAAAAAAACTACAGGATATCGATGCTGATGGGAGATATTACGAGGCTGAAATAAGTAAAATAAATAAAAATAAACAAATGTTAGCAATGATTGATCATATAAGAGAAGGAGTTATTGCCAATTTAACGTATCTAACAGCGGTACGGTACAGAGATAGAGAAAAACCATATGGTAAAGGCTGGAAATTTAAAAGATTTTTTTTTTATTTTGAATGATACAAGAGCTAGGAAATATATTGAACATTTCTTAGGAAAAGAAAGAATGGAAGAAGAAGAGGAAGTAGAAGATGATGATGAACCAAAAACTGGAACAGGTTTTAAGGTGTTTACATCAAACACTGAAATGTTTGATAGACTTATGTTGTTGATATCATCAAAAGAGGCTGGAAATGAAGCACAGAGATCGACAACGAAGTTGTAGACATACTCGATCTTTTTCGATTGAGTGGATTACTAACATCAGACGAATATGAAATTTTACGTCATGATCTTATCGCGTAAAATAATCTAACAAAATAAATGTTATTAACATCAACAACACTACTACTTGACTCATCACAAACTACGAGTGACAGCGCAAACTTTTCCGTCTGCTATAATCCACCAATAATGCTAGATCGTGATAGACAATACGAACTCGGATTAACTTCTGCAACGGTATGTCATTCTATGGCAAATGTAGAAACAAACGTCAGTGACGAATTTACGTTTAATCCTGGCGCGTGGGTATCATTTAAAATACCACAACGAGCGTACAACGTGACTGATCTTAATAAAACGATAAAAGAACTAATAACAAAAAAATGGAGGTGTCGCAGATAATTTTGAGTTAACTCCAAATTATAATACGCTACGAGCTTGAATAACGTTAAAAAATAATTTGATAATTGATTTTTCACCGGCGACAAGTTTTGCATCGCTGCTAGGATTTAAAAAACAACAATACGGAAGTGTTGTAGAACAAAGTATATGACGGAGATTTACCTGTTAACATAACAGAAATAAACACAATTTTAATCAGTTGCTCTATTGCGTCAGGATCTTATTCAGCGATAGGAAGCCAAGGTCAAACCATATACAGTTTTTCACGAGATGTTCCTCTTGGGCCACTGATGCAAATTACTCCTCGACAAACAATATACTGTCCGATTAACCCTGAAAGCCAGATAACAAATATAACAATGTAACTAATAGATCAATCTGTCAACAAATAGATCTTAACAATGAGATTGTCAAGTATTACTTACACCTACGCGCAATGACGTAAGTCATCGACGACATAGTCGTTGAAAAATTAAATTTGTAAGTCAGATATTGAATAACAAGATGAGAAAAAAAAATTTTCGAAGAACAATCGTAGGTGGATTCCTTGGAAATATATTTACAAAAATTGTTCAAAATATACACCAGTTGCAGTTGACGCTGGTAAAGCTTTTCGACAGGTGCCGCATCTGCGGCCGGCACAGTAGTCGGACAAAGGTTCGGTGATAAAATTAGAGGAAACCCAAGCCAACCACCATCAGCACCTTCAGCAGTGGAAATAAAGCAGGTAATATCAGATATTGCTCCGACAAAAGAAACAGAACGAGCTCTGATAGCTACATAAAAAAAAAAAAAAAAAAAAAAAAAAATTATTATCATCACGTGATGAAGAGGTAATACGTAAACTTGTAAATAAAACAAAAAAAAATATAATAGATTTACCTATAATTTAGTAATTGTATTTATCTGACGACGAAGCCGTTGAAATTTTGATTGCGATTATAAAATAAAAATAAAAATGTCAGCTAAAAATTATCTTGATATTGGTGAGGGATATGAAATTGATAATACAGTGACAGAATTTGAGTACATTAAATATCTCACCGGTAACTCAAACGAACCAAATAAATTTGGTCCGAAATATTTTAAAACCAGAGACGAGTATGTTTTTTTTTTTTTATTGCAGCACAAGGCGATGTTGGAAGTTCGTGGTAGAATATTAACAGCAGATGGTGCTGATATCGCAGCCGGAACAGAAATTGCGCTTGTAAACAATGGCTGGAGTTTGTTTAAAAGTGCACGATATCAAATAGCAAATCAAACCGTGGAGGATATTGATAGTTGGCTGCCTGTTGAAAGTACAGTATTAAATATCGTTTCGTTTAGCGATATTATTCGAGATCAATCGCAACAAATATGATGTGGTTTAAGGACAGAACATCAGAACTAGCTGTTGAAAGTGAATTTCGTATTGGTGCTGGTGCTGCTGACGCAGACAATAATAACCTAATCGCAAATCCCGCTAATAATGGAGTTGGTGATATTGGTGACGCAATAAGATTAGCAATTACAAACATACGACAGCGACGTAACAACGAGAGATATGCTAAACGAAAATCACTTACATTAGCATCACGCCAAATAACAATGATGTTGCCGTTAAGCACAATATTTGGGATTTTGTCGCGACCATCATAAAGTATTTCGAGGGTTAAAACTCACGCTGATTATTAAACGAGCAGACCAAAATAATTGTCTTTTTCGATCTGGTGGAGCAAATGCACAGTTTGTGATTACAAAATTGGCTCTGTGGATGGCTCGAGTTGTTCCGTCAATGGCCGAGTTGATGGAGGTTAATGAGAAGTTGAAGGCTTTTACGGAAAAGATTTATTTTGTCCAGCGTAAGATATATCAAACAGTTGTTCCTAACGCAATAGACTACACGTGGCGTATTACAGCGACTCCAAGTGAACAATTTCCGCGACACTTGTTTATTGTTTTTCAACTAGCAGGACGACTCGGTAACTAGGAACAAAATAATGCCATATTCGATAACGTTAATGTTAGAAAGATATTTGCTAGAATAAACTCTAAGCAGTACCTGGAACAAGCGATTGAATGTAATTTTACAGCTGACGCCGGTGGAAACGTTACGAGAGCGTACATGAACCTGATGGAAGCAATACAAAAGTACCAAGACGCTGATCGCAGATTAGTATTGAAAAGTTTCGTACGCTTTATCCAATCTTTGCCTTTGACGTATCAAAGCACTCCGATCGAATGATTAATTCAACTGCAGAAATAGAAGTAACTTGGACTCTTGGAGAGGTTCCAGCAAATCCGTTTAACATGTTTGCGCATGTGTCCAGCGATCGATTCCTGACAACTGACTCGGTACAAGGCCGGATGACGGTACAAGTTTAATCTAATAAAATAAAATAATGAAAACCGAATACATAACTCAAGAAATATACCAGACTCAAAGTCAAGTTGAAAAATTATCAGCAGCTGTGGCTAAACGCAATTCTGTTTCCTTAAAGATATCTCCAACGACTTCTGTCGCCGCGACAACGTCACCGACAACAAATAAAACAGCAATCAAAGTAATGTTGACGCAACAACAAATCAATAAGCTTAATAAAGGTAAACCGTTTGTTCTTAAGTTATCTGTTGTGCAGGTGACAGGTAAGTCAAAACAAGGCGGATTTCTTGGACCAGCACTTTCTGTTAGCTAGCGCAATACCAAAGATATTACCTGTACTAGGAACACTAGAACTAGCAGCAGCATCAGGAGCAGTATCAGAAGCAGCTAAAAGAGTAGTATCCGGAGACGGAATCAAACTAATCTATCGTTGATGTAGTTTTATATAACAATAAAAAATAAATGCCAGCTAAAAAATAAAAACAAGATCACCAAGATCAACAACAACAACAACTTAAAAAAAGAAAACGAGAAGGCGTCCTCGGGCGCCAAGGAAAACAAAACAAGGAGGAATTATTCATTTCACTCCACTTTTAGCGGGGTTAGCCGGCAGTCTCATCCGAATCAGTTAGGAATCGGACGCGGAATGACACTATCAGGGACCAGGCGCCGTTGAATAATTTTGATACACTTGAAAAACTAAAATCTGAAGTTGAGAAAGGATTTCGTGGAGTATTTTCCAACGATGAACTTGATGATGTACCAGCAGGTGGTTCGTGTATTGTGAACATACAAAACTTTAACGATGGATCAGGTACTCATTGGGTTGCTGTTTACGATAACAATTATTTTGACTCGTTCGGACTTCCTCCGAGTGATCTTATAAAAAAATAGATTTTTAAAAAATTTAAAAATTAAATTACTCATCTAATCAACTACAACCAATCGAAACATCCGCTTGTGGTTATTATTGTATTATGTTTATCCGACAGATGTCAAAAGATCCAGATTTTTTAAAGTTTATTTTACAATTTGATAGGTATCTGAGCAAAACCAATGATAACATAGCGAGACAGTATTAATTTTGTGTGACAATCGAATATAATAATGTCGCAATCATCAACATACTGCCTCAAATGCAAAACTAAAACACCTAACAAGGATGAGAAAATAGAAAACAAAAAATAAAAGAATGATGTTAAAAAGTATTTGTGCTGTTTGCAGTTAAAAAAAAAAAAAGTATATTTCTTGCTTCGTCAACTCCTGATAAGATTCCATTGTTGACGACTCCACCACAGCAACCTTTGTTGCTGGGATCCTGAGAATATAGAGTTATTTTTGTCGATGATTAAAAAAATAAAATAATGAAACGACAACAAAGTTGTTGTAGTTGTGATTGTGATAAAGATCTTTATATTGAACAAGATAAAATTGTTACTTATTGTAAATCCTGCAATCGCCGTGAAGTAAT
Organism: Megalonaias nervosa; assembly: GCA_016617855.1. Lineage (NCBI taxonomy): Eukaryota > Metazoa > Mollusca > Bivalvia > Unionida > Unionidae > Megalonaias > Megalonaias nervosa. The sequence goes on from JAECUM010055006.1 coordinate 15,565, forward strand.
TGGCTCTGGAATGGATATACACAAACGTATTGGCAAGTTACCGAAACCAAAAGCAGGTTGAACATTACCCGGGCACAGATACATTGGGCCTTATAATCCGCTAGATGAACAACTAGATTAAAATGATAATCCACTAACAGGACAAGAGTCTTATAATCAAGTTGATGCGATGGCAATGCATCATGACATCTGTTATAGGGACTTACAATTTGGATCGATCATGGAGCAGAATTTTTAAATAAAAAATCTGAGCAGTTTTTAGAGTAAAATAACATGAAAAAATATGTTAGAGGAAACGAAGGAAAAAGCGTTGTCGTTGAAAGATTTAATCGTACACTAAACGAGCTGATCCATAAATATTTGACAGCTTAAAACACGATCAGGTATATTGATGATCTTAGTTAGATTGTTGATAAATACCATAACACAAAACATCGACCTATCAAAATGTCGCCAAACGACGCAATTAAGAATCTAGTACTAGCAAAAGAAAACATGTATCGCAGACATAGATTTAAGGTTGGTGATAAGGTTAGAATTTCTCTGACAAAAAAGAAGTATTTGAAAAAGGATTTACTCCAAACTGCAGTGAAGAAGTATTTGTCGTTGATAAAGTTTTAATGACAATTCCTGTAACGTACGCGCTATAAGATCTAGCCGGGGAACCAGTAATTGGTAGTTTTTACGAACAAGAACCACAGAAACTGAACAAGATATTTTTGTTATCGAACGAATAATCAAAAAGCAAGACAATTCAAGTCTAGTTGAGTGGCGCTGTTATAGCGATAAATTTAATAGTTGGATACTAATCAAAGAGATTAATATTGTGAAATAATTTTTTGATAAATTTCCTCGTATTTGTTAAGACTGATTTGCATTTTACAGACTTACATAACGATATTAGATATTGTCGGCAATCATCAGAGATCGTCATTAGATTAAATATCTTGACAAACATAAAATCAAATTATATATTTTTTGTCGATCCGAAATTTTGATGTTTAGAAACGGTTTTAGCAGCTGCCAAAACAATTGATTTTCGTCTACTGTAAAATGAAATTTCAAATTTTTTTTGTGATATGATATTTTACATTGTGTCGACCAGTTGTCAGTCTTCCATAATTTTTTTTTTTGTCCCACGACATTGTCCTGACATCGTCAGGGGCAACTTCGTCAGCGACGTTGTCGCGGCGACTCTCGTCGGCGGCATCATCTTCGATGACGTTGGCATCAACATCAGTGTCGCAGATGTGGACATCGACATCAGTTTCTTGTGTTATATCAGCTGGTATTAATGGTGTATCATAGATAAACTTTAGTTTTTCGAGGAGACTTATATTATAATATAATTTTGTATAACTTTAAATAATAGAAGATGGATAAAGTAAGATACGTCGAGCAGGCTAAGCTATACGGCATTAGCGCTCTCACCGATGCAGTAAAAAAAAAAGTATTAGCAGGTGAAAAAATATTGCAGTTAATTTATTTTTATTTCATGGCGGGAACGATAAAATACTATTGACAGACTCGGAAAAAAACAATTCTACGATAATAAAAAGATCATATAATATATGATAGGGAAATTATCATGTTGTGGTGCCATAGTTGCCTTGGTCGAAACGAGCTTGCTAAATATTACAAGAAGTTTAGCTATCATCGTATCGAAAGATGATCCTAGCATTGTGTCGGTTTTAATGCGGTTGATGTGGTCTACTAAACCATCTGGAATAGGTCCATTAAACGTTTCATAAACAAACTTGTGACTGTAGTATTTAATTTGATCGGTTAGTGTTCCTCTAACACCTACCATAACATATCCCATATGATGCATAAAACCAACAATTTTTTTTTTGTTTTTCTTTTTTGAATAATTCCACGATCGTTCGCCTCGTAAAGATCAAACACCGGATGTGGTTGAAACTCATCTTGTAAAGACAAGTTTGCAATATTATCATCGGTAACCGCACCGTTGACATCATATACTCGTTGTCCTTCTAGAATTTCATCACAGAACAATGAGTAAATAAAATCCTTCTTCAGTATTTCAGTTCTATTGTTATCTCCCTCCGATTTTACGCTAATCTTATAACCAGCTGGTGTTGCTTTACCAAACGGTTGTCCGTATTTGACGTGTATCACTGACCCTAACATATTCCCCGCGTACAAGTTGTAATTAGGGTGAACATAATAATACTCTAGCTCGCTTGCGCTTGTCATCATTAAATTCTGTGCCATTATTCTTATAAGAAATCCATTTGTTTAATTATACGTATTTTGCTTAGCCCTTCGACAGGTGTATAGTGCAGTGCGCTATAAATAGAATACCTGTTGAACACTCAATTAGACATTTGATAGTACAGTATATAACAATGCTGAAGTTACGTGATATAGCAACAAAAAAAACAAAACAGCCTTATGGGAGAACCTACAAAAATAGTTACTGCTTTTGCAGGATTTGATAATAGCTATCGATTTGATAAACAAATCGTTCTGGTAAATTTCACCTCCATAAATCTTTTTCATTTGTTAGAACCAACTATAAAACGTGAACTTGAAAAACATAAGGGTTTGAAAATCCTGGTTCAGTATCACGTCATATTTTCTAAATTACATGTGACAGAAGAGTCGACTGAGGGGGAAATTGCAGATTCTTTAACGCAAAATCCAAGCCTGTTTTTCTTGGAATTAATCTTTTAATGCTAGCCGATAAAATTCAGCAGGAAATTTGGAAAAAAGATAGAAAAGTATACCGAACCAGGTTCTGGTTGGAAGTTTGAGATGATTACTGAAATTTTATTTCACACAATGAAATATAACGTATTACGCGGTAGTTCATATACTGACTTGCCACAAAAATAAAAAATAAAAAATAAAAAATGCTGCATTAACGTCAAAAACTTCGATCAGAGGTGCTTTCAGTGGGCCATTCTTTCTGCGATGTTTCCGGCAAAAGAACACTCCGATCGTGTTGACAAGTATTTTGCTCATGTATCAAAATTAAATTTTACTGGTATTGACTTTCCAGTTGCAGAAAATCGAATACCAAAGTTTGAAAAGTAAAATAATATTTCAGTTAAATTATGTGGTCTTGAAGAGCATGAAAACGTCTATCCAAGATATATTTCTGAAACAGCCTCGCAATCGACAATAAACCTATTGTTTTATAAAAATCATTATGTATAGATCAAGAATTTCAACGGACTTGTTAGTAGGCAGGACAGTAAACAAAAAAATAAAAAGTACTTCTGTCATCGTTGTTTGCATGGCTGCTCTGACAACGAAAAATTACATAAGCATCTACAGTACTGTAATAATGTACAACGAATAACAATGCCAGGCGAGGATGAAAAAATTCTTCGGTTTGTCAATCATAACATAAACTAAAAATTTCTTTACGCCGACTTCGAGTGTTTACTTCAGCTTGTTCTCGGTGCAGAAAATAATCCTAACCAATCGAGCACAAGAAAAACTCAAAATCATGTTCCATGCGGAGTCACGTATAAGATAGTTTGTTGTATTGATCCGAGTTTATCCAAACCGATTAAAATATATTGCGGTTAAGATCCAGCTGTTTGGCTTCTCAAGCAGTTCATTGGCGAAGTTGATGATATATTTAAACGTTTAAAAAGAATCGTTCCAATGGTAAAATTACCGGTCCAGTAGGAAATTGATCACGAGCAAGCAGAATATTGTCATAATTGTGAACAGGCGTTTAATACACATGCATCGCCCGCGTCTAATACCAAAAAAGTACGTGATCATTGTCATTTGACCGGACAATGTTGTGGAGCGGCTCACGACAAGTGTACTCTAAAGTTTCATGCTCCAGATTTTATTCCAGTTCTTCACAATTTCCGAGGATATGACAGTCATATTATCGTAGAAGCTTTGGGTGATCCTGAAATAACGTCTCGTTTAAAACTCGATAACGTAATCAAATGTATCCCAAATAATTTTGAAAAGCATATGTCAGTTACTTTAGGTAAGCTGCGTTTTATCGACAGCCTACAGTTTATGGCAGCATCGTTAGAAGAGCTGGTTAAAGACTGTAGCGAGTTTTACAACCTACAAGACTGTATTGGCACCAAAGCAAGTTTGTTAACAAAAAAGGAGCACTTCCATAAGAGTATCTCGATGATTGGAGTAAATTTGATGAAACTTCTTTACCTGACAAACATAAATTTTATTCGCAGCTAGAAAACGAAACTATAATCAACGATGAGTACAAATATGCACAAGATATTTGGAAAAAATTCAATTGCAACACATTTGGCGATTATCATGATTTGTATTTAAAAACGGATGTATTATTGCCGGCGGATATATTTGAAAGCTTTCGAAAAGTGAGCTATGGATTAGATCCTTGTTGTTATTACTCTGCTTCTGGGTTATCGTGGGATGCTCTGTTAAAGTTTAGTAAGGTAGAGCTAGAATTACTGACGGACGTTGACATGTTTAACTTTATCGAGAAAGGTATCCGTGGCGGTATTAGCGTTATAACAAAAAAATATTCAATGATAATCGATTATAGTTTGTTATCTCATGAACAACAAGCAATAGCATCACCGAAACAAAATTCTATGGTAAGTAAGCTCGTCCCAACTTTACCTGATAAGCGAAATTATGTTTTGCATTACAAAGTTTTAAAACAAGCAGTAGATGCAGGTTTTGTGTTGAGGAAGGTTCATCGTGTGCTAAAATTCAATCAGTCACCGTGGATGAGAGGTTATATCAGGTCAAACACCTCAAGGAGAACTTTAGCGAAAACTGATTTCGAGAAAAACTTCTTTAAGCTTATGAACAACTCCGTCCTTGGTAAGACAATGGAAAATATTAGGAAGCGAGTAAACATCGAGCTGGTTAATGATATCGACCGCCAAAACAAACTTGTATCAGATGATGATTTTGTCAGTATGAAAATTTTTAGTGAGAACCTTGTCGCAATATAAAAAAGAAAAAAAATCTAAAACGAAATAAGCCGATTTATGTTGCAGCTTCTGTACTTGATTTGTCGAAGTGGCTCATTATAATTTTGTTAAGAAGCAGTGGTCGTCAAGTAAACTATTGTTTACCAATACTGACTCGCTTGTTTATGAAATAGAGACTGAGGATGTATATCAAGATATCTTTGATAACCGACAACTGTTTGATCTTTCCGATTATCCACGCGATAATAAATTTTGTGATGACACAAATAAAACGGTTATTGGTAAGTTTAAGGATGAAATGAACTCTCATCATCAATTACTTTATTGGATTAAGAAGTAAAATGTACGCCGTGTTGCTAGACAATAATAAAATAACAAAAAATAAAAGGTTTGCCTCGCGATTTTGTTAAAAATTTGGTTGAGTTTAATGATTACAAGTACGCACTTGATGGAGGTGTTAGTTTTATAAGAGCAATGACTATTCGAACAAATCATTATAAACTTGAAAAAGATGTTATTATCAAACGTGGATTAAGTAATTTGGATGATAAACGTTATTAAGATAATGGAATAGATACGTTTGCATTTGGGTATCCTTGTGATGATAAATCTGTACTTGATATTATCTTTTCATCCGACGATAAATCTAACGTCAAATTTATACTTTACATTATATTCTCCGACTAGGTATGAAATTTGGTGTGAACTTTAAAAATGTTTGAAAATATGACAGTGGCAAACAGCAATAATAGCAGGATTAAACATCTAATGATCAACGGTAAGCAGTTGACATTTGAAATCAACAATGTAACATCGGGGATATGTTTCAGCAGCAGTGACAAGCTAAAACTTTCACTTATCAGATCTGGTAACAGCGAGTATTTCAATTATCTTGAACAATTAAGCCGTGAATTGTCAGCAGGATTTAATAACTTTCATGATCCGATCAGTCAACAAAAACACACTAAACTTACAACTGATCTTGATCGGTCAAAAGTATTTTCTATCTACAAAAAATATCCCCCTAATAAACAAGAAATGAAAGATTTGTTTGAGTCTCGTCGTTGTGTGAGCGGTAGAGTAAAGTTTAGGCTTTACCATCGTGATGATAAAATATTTCTAATATCAACAGTTGAAACATTAATAATAGGTGATGAAGTTGTATGAAATAATCTGACAAACATAATTTTATCTAGCGAAATAAAATAATCCGACAAATAAAATTTTATCTAAACTTTATAAAATAATCAGACAAATTTTTTTTAATCTAAACTTTAGAAATAAAATGGGCTTTGCCGCCAACCTGATGAGTGTGGTCGGGGGTGGTCCGAAAAATGTGTTTTTATATTTGTTTGGAGAAAGTTGGGTGTCTCTAGGACAGGAAAATAGGGTCCCTGGTCCATAAACCTCATTTGTACCTACTACTATATTTGACGTATGTACGCGTGACAAGTGGTTTACCATTTTTGGATATAAACAAATATGGAATGGTCGTGGGGGGGGGGGTTTACATGGCCTCAAACGGTAACAATATTATGAGTACCTAATCTCAGTGGCGGTAACATAGTAACAGTGTTCGAGATGACCTCAGTAGGCGCCACGATAGGTATGTATGGAAAATCCAATGTGAAAGGGGTCCATAAGTTTAACAGAGGAATGGGTTTATAGCTTCAAAAGGGTTTATAGCCTCAAAAAAAGGTTTATGGGGTCAATTGGGAAGGGTAATGGTAAGGGTTTTAAGTTGCAATTGTCAACGTGGACAAAAACCCCAAACAAATACACATCAAATATCGACAAACACCAAGGGCAACATTCGAGTAGTATGTCTGTTGTGTAGCGCTCTGAGCGGTCCTGAAATGGGCTGTTGACATAACTGGCATCTCACCGGTATTCTTCGTTTCATCAAACTTCGTCTCACAGGGACCGTACAGTAAGACCCTCTTCAGGAACCACTGTCTCTCCACAAAAATCCTTCTCTTCCAGATAGCTGTGTCCGTCATCGTTGTGATGGCCTATACTAATTTCACATACATTAGAGTTCTGGTTGAATAGCATCACCGACACAAGTGTGGATGTCTTCACGCTCGCTAATATGCTATACGTCGTGAACTCTCCAGTTGTGAACATGGTATGCATCTTGATCGTTGTTGAGAACAGGTGAAACCATGGAACGAGTCGCTTTTATTTATAGCCTACGGCCGGATCGAAAGTAGATTTAAATCTTTCACCAATCCAAAGTTGCGTTACGAAATCCAGTCAGAGGGGGAGTCTCTCTTCCAATCAGAAGAGAGCGCCTCGTGACATCACATGCAGTATAGGCGCGCCAGCGTTCGTATGCAGTTGATCAATGCGACATAGTTTGAGTATGGCTGAAAGGAAAAAGTCGTGTATTGGGGTGCACCTGCTGTGGATTGATGGCATTACGGCTGCGAAAACAACGGTCACCCTGCCAGAAGAGGATGATTTTAATTTGAATTTAGCGGATTTTTTTTCACAATAATTTGTATCGGCACCACTGCCTTTACCATCTTCTCCACTGATTACTTTCGTAGAGGATTTTAGAAAAAGATAGAAGGAAGAATTGGAGAGATTTTTTAAAGGCAGAAAGAACCAGAACAAGCATTTGTTACTCAACTTCAGCAAGAAGAAAACGAGAAGAAGAAGAGAGAGTGTGTATGTTTTTTATTTAGATTTTTAACGTAGCTTTAATAATTTTTTGTCATATCGCTACGATGTCTGCAGTGTGGCAGATTTTCAGTGATGTCTAGCACTGGGGCATGATGCAGCAGACATGTAGCATCATGTCCCACCCAGCCAAATTATCATGACACCAGCCCGACCAGTCCTAACACTAGCCTCTTATTGCTGGGTGCCCAGCGAAGCAGCTGCTAGTACCAATTTTAGAAGTCTTTGAAATGACTCGGCCGGGGTTCGAACCCGCGACCTCCTGCATCCGAGGCGGACGCTATAGCCACTTAGTCCACCGGAACGTTAATAAGAAGAAAAGAAAGTGCAAAGAAGGACAGAAGAATGACGGTGAAAGCCAAATTGTTGCGTGCGATACCACATTTTGTCAGAGTTATGGTATCTTAGACAAATGTCTCAGTCTTCTTTAACTCAACCCAAGAGAAAGAGACCTTCACGTGCCAAGCATTCAAACTCAGTCATCATGACATTTACGCTCACTTCCACTGAGATGCCAGAAGCAGTTGTGACTACCAAAATATCAACATTAGCAGACGAGTAAGTAGGACTTGGTCGTGGTAAGGACTTGAGACAGATAGAGCTCATCATGTCAAGTCCATGAGTTGTCAAAAACAAACGCTCATCGGTCCTTTAATGGGTCACTCACGTCTTTTAACAAGAGATACTACTCCAAGATTGCCAAATTAAGTAAAACTGAAATCCACTTTTTTCCCACAATGTTTGAATGATGTACGTGTGTGTTTATCCATGGTACAAAAATCAAGACAAAGAGACACCTAAATTTTCTTTTTGGTATATTCTCATTTTTGAATCACAATAAAAATTTCACAAAACATCACCAAATACCATTTTCTTCTTCTTTCACTGTCTATCTCTCTTTTTGCATTTTTTCACTGGTAACGGCAATTCATAGAAAAATCTTCTGATTTTACTCATTGTCTGAATTTCTTGCATTTCTTAACTGGCATGTGTTCTTCTCGTGATCTGGATTCCTTGAATTTCTTGACGGGAATAGGTTCTTCATTTTCGGAAGACCTCTTCTCTTCCTCCTCTTTCTCTTGCTTCTTATTGTTGTCCTCATATTTTCTCATGGTAAATGACCAATGTCCTTTCTCCTGATAATGATAACAGGTAAGATGAAACTATCGCACATTTTCAATAAGAAACTAGAAGAAGAAATCAAGAGGCAACGATGTGTCGTATCGCCTAACACACAAGATGTTAGTTCAAATCCATGCAAATGTTTTCGAAGAGTACACGAGCGAGCTGGAATAATACCCTCCACGTCTGCTCCAAGACCAAGAGAGTCCACCACAACAGAAAGTCGTTCGGTAGCTCCCAGAAAGTATTACCACATTCGAGAGACCTAAAAACGCACTTCCAGAAAGGTTAGAAGGACGACTTATACATACGCGGTGAAATTTAAAAAATTCAAATCCGAAGTGCCGGCCCTGACAGTATAAGATTTCATCACCGATTTGTGGGATTCTTTATTGGAGACACTGAAACTACAATGCCAAGCATAAGAAGACGATCGTTTGAGACTCTCCATTCATCACGACAGTTTGCAATCGCCCGTCTGGATCGAGTTAAGCACCTCAGCACAGTTGACACTCTCCAAAGTCATGGGCAAAATGCAACACGTCCAACAATCCAACGACGAGTTTCAAATCACCAAAGGGAAAGCCACACTTTACAAGAACCACGTTTCCCCTCCGAAAGTATTAATGGTGGGCGATATTCGCAGTACCAAACTCAGCATCATCTAAATTAATAACTTTCAAGACCAGATATGCTTAGCCCGTGCCATCGTCGTGGTCGAAAGTATACCGACAAGATCAAAACCGCAGAATGGAAAAGAGCATGGAAAAGCATTCTACGATCGGACCGACTCAAGCAACGAAAAGAAGTAGAACTCCTGTTTCAGCAGGCAGGCATAACGAAAGAAACATCGTGTGGCATTCCTAAAGAGAAAAAACTTCCAGACGTCTTGGCTCCACGCCACACGTTAAAAGTATACCCTAAAGTGGACTTCTGGTGTTTCGAGGGCCCGATTTCCCAGACGGAAAGTACATTAACGTGTATCGTCATGAAGAACCTTTTGATGCCATTAGAGTATCACGGGATTTTTCGGATCCGCTTGTTATTCTGAGAAATGTAAATAAATGTTTGCCAGTCGGGAGTAACATATTCATTGGGCATAGAGATGCCAGTGTTATTTAGCGTCGAAACCCTACAATCCCGAAGGAAAAGAACGAATTCGTTGCAATTCTTGCAAGCGAACCTTTGTCAGTCCTATGTGTTCCGAACAACATCGCATTACATAAGGTTAATAGCGGAAAGGTGTTTGCCAATTAATGTAATTGTGTACATCTCATTCGTACCAATAACGCAAAGGCTCGCGTTTGTCCAGGAAAGAAAAGATGCCGTATTTGTGACCAAATCGCAGACTTTGAACATCGATGTTACGTCCAAAAATACGGAAATCAACAAGAGAAAGACTTCAAGACCAAGAAGAAAAAAAGTGGCTTTCATCTTTTTTGATTTCGAATGTCTGCAAGAGACCGACATTCACATCATAATTTATGCGTTGCTCATCGGGATTGCGAGAAGTGCATCCAAGAATCTTTTTTTTATTGTCCCCATTGTAGCAAGATTCCAGGTGTACGTGAAAAACATTTTCAAGGACCCAGCACTCTTCCCGATTTTGCCAAATCGATCTTAGACCCTATCGACGACACTTGGAGCGAAGAAGACATCCAACGTTACGGAGACTGGAATGGCTATGCTACGGTTATGGCTGACAATTTCTCGGGAGAAGATGGACAGTTTCTTCTGAAATACTATTCAGAACAAAGCACCGATTTCCCCTCAGTCACTATGAACTGAACCAAAAATAATGTACATGCAAGTGTGACAAGTAAAGTCAAAATATTTCACGAGTTATTTGACCGTGCGTTTGAGTCGAATGCCTACAAGGTTTGGAATGAAAGAAGTGGCTAAAGGGTACTTTCCACACTTTTCAATACCGAAGCCAATCAACACGCTGTCCTCCAGCATTTGCCCAACGCTCACTATTACGACCCCGACAATATGCACACCGAACAACGAGAAACCTTCTTTGCTTGGTACCAATTTCACGCCTCCAACCCCACTGACTTTCGGGAAGAAATGCTAAAGTATTGCCCATCCGATGTGGACATTTTACGCCGTTGCTCTGAACAATTCCGACAATTGTTTCCGGAGCACAGAGATATCGATCCTTTGAAGGAAGCTATACGATCGCAAAAAGCGTGCTAATAAGTGTACCGCAATAAATTAATGCCCGAGAATACATATTTCCACGCACACGCCTTTCCGCGTGTCGAATTGTATTCCAACAACAGCATGTATTCTACAGCGGGCATTAATAAAAGTGGAAAACAATGACAACCAGTGTTTTGAATGAGTGATCTTATCCGCTGTGCTTCCTGCGAGCGACCATACATACAAAGCTCGAAAATATAAACAGCACCTGGGAGAACTCAGGTTTGGTAACATTGAATTTACAGTGTTGGTTACTGACATCTGTAAGTTTGAACGATTCAATACTGATATCGCTGTCAGTGTGATTCGTCTATCAACAGCTTCCACTCATGCACAATCCAACGTTGATCTGTTATTGTTGAGCCATATATATGGCCCAGTAGCGCTTTATCATTTAGCATTGATAAAAGATCTTTCTCGAATAGTATACCAATACAGCAAAGACAAGGGTAAAACGTTTTCATGTCGACGCATGGTGCATCTATTGTGCACCCAACAGCTGCTTGACATCCGTGGTTTTTATTTCGATGGAGTCAGCGTGAAGACGCAGTGCACAATTCTTGCCAGGTGCAGCGGAAGTTGATGGTCCTGTGTGTTGTTTATCCACACTTTGAGTGTTCAAACGTTCTAGTAAATGACCAAGAACTCCACTCCCCACGAGGTTCAATCAAATGCGACGCAAGTTGCTGAACATGTCTCGTGCGGACTTTGCTACTCTGTTGTCAGATGTGATGGAGCAACTGCGCAGCTAATGTTGTACCGTGGCACATATTTGGTTGAGGTGTTTATTAAATTGCTCGAATAGATCCGACAACAGCTCTCCTCGTACGCAGACTTGATAATGACGCGCGATGACAACTATTAGTTTTCCACAACCATTCAATGTTGTATCTGTTAAGATGATTTCAGCAGGTCGTCCACCCATTAATAAGTCTGCGATCATTGCCACATTACTGACGCTTAGAGGAGCCGCACACATCGCATGGAATCTACAGTTACGAATTTATCCCGCTAAAGCAAGAATTCCGGTTGTGCTTCATAATCTTCTCGGTGTGATGGCCACTTCATCATACAAGGGGTCTCAGCAGCATCGAATGAGTTAGATATTTTTTGTTTTGTTTATAGGAGTTGTAGGGTTACTGGATTGTTGGGTTTAGTTTTTTTTCTACTCCTCACACAAGAATAAACCCACACACGCAACATCCTACCTTTACATCCCTGTCTGTTATTAGGTATGGGTGATGGTTATGGTCAGTAGGTGTGAGTGTTGATCAAACGTGTGGATTCTGGCCAGTCACACGGAATGACGTCAGTGATTGTAACTATTTTATGTCACGATGGGTATTTGTCAATCATGTTAGTATTCAGTCCACAGAAATGTTAATAATGTTAATCCTATGAATTTTTCTGACATATAATTTTATCTTTTTATCCAGACGATATTAAACATATGAATGTTTCAACATTACATTTCCTGCTAGAGGCTATAACGACTCACCCTATTCAACGTTTGGACATTTTCTAACATTTCATTTGTGATTGAGGCCGTACATGCCACAAGTGTTAATTGTATCAATATTAGCCGCAATGGTGCACAGTGGACCGGGCTGTTATTTGAGTATCAGCAAACATTAACTTTCCAGAGCGTTTGAAGACTCTGCCAATCTCATTTAATTAAATGGTTACGAACAAGAAAAAAGAAAATTCTGCAAAAAAGCGAAAGGTAAACGAATGAAAATAACTGGCAGGGGACAGAAGAAGTAAAATTCAATTCATTTATTTCCAACAGAGTCTCAATATGTGGAGGAGAATAATTACATTTTCAGACTTTAGCAGCTATTAGTGGCTCCCTGGTCACTTCCGGAAAGTAACAGTACGCCGTAGGTTAACATGTCGGAGGCACTCTGGACCCCAGTGAGAATGGTAATGTTACAAATATCCATATGTTTAAAGATGAACAACTTTCAGATTGTGAAAGATATGAATAAAACACCCAATAATTACTAACCAACAAAAAAGTTTAAACGTGAAAAATTTACAAATTTAATTTTAACAAATGAAAGGTAAACTTATTATGTGAAATATAAAGTTTGAAATTGTGAAGGACATGTATACAAAATTAAAACTTTCACGCTGTTTGCACTGATAAATATCCAATACTTACTAACCAACGAAACGGTAGAGTGACCAACACCTTGTCATCTCTCCATCATCCTCCATTTACTATCAAACGCCCAACACTTGGTATCCCACACGCCATTATTGCCCAAACAAGTGTTTTATATATACTAAAAGAAATTATCAGGACAAATATACACTTAAATTTCTTTCTTTCGTCTGTTCTTGTGAAATAAGTATGACGATCAAATTTCGCAAGAATCCACATTCCTTCATGAAGCGATCACACATTTCCAAGTGAACGCCAGAAGTCGAGCGGCGATGACGTTCTGTGTCACCCAACACTCTCCAAGAAGTGATGGCAGAAGCTCACACTAGGGATTTTGAAGAAGACATGATTGACCTATATCCAGCACGATCTACCTGGAGAAAGAGTCAATATCAGCTAAGAAAGAAAGTCATTCGATAGCTACAGAAGATTTTTTTCCAATTCCAGCTAACCCATAGCTGACTTCGAAAAGCCTTAGAGCGACCGGCTTACGCTTTCACTGTTAATTTTAAAGTTGCAGTCCCAGTGGTTGTCAGGTCTTTACATGTATTGTTCATACATTTGGCTCAACGAATCTGTTAGTAAAAGAAAACAGCCATGTCACGGCATCCAGAATTCAAATGGAATTGTCTCTTCTTATGGAATCGTTTTTTTTTTTCTCTTTTAAAGCCATTTTGTTATCCACGAAATCTTGTACACTGTCATGGTCTTCCTTCCATAGAATTTAGCATTGCACCGACCTCAGAAGTCGTGGAATGGCAAGTCTTATAAGGTCTTCGCAGTTATTCAGTGTCTGACAGCTTGAACATTTACAAAGTGATTAGCCTTCTTAAAACATTATGATGTCAATGATTAAAAAGTCTATGCCGTTTCAGATGTAATTGCTCTTTGCGTTTCACTTGAATCTGCAGAATGTAATGGTATATGCATTCTCGCAGTTCAAGGGGTATAGAGCTATTACGAACGGTACATTTACAGGAATGTTATCTAACCATCTGAATATTTTCCAACTACTCAGCTAGGGACCAATTCATGGGCACCCGCCGCAGCGTAGGTCAAGGGAGTCATGTGACCCCCCCCCCCGAAATCATACTGCATATATATATATATATATATATATATATATATATATATATATATATATATATATATATATATATATATATATATTCTGACAGGTTTAATCATGTAAATGAAGCTGAAAATATGTCACAAGATTCTGTTCAAAACGCAAAGTAAATATTAGCTTTAGTTTCAGACTGCTTACTATACTAACTCTCCCGGCCGTGACTGCCTGACACCCACCATCCGCAAAAAATCATGACCCCCCTGCAAAAAATTATGCGGACACCCATGGACCAATGCACTCAACTAAAATACAATCTGTTTAGAGTCATTACAAAAGAGGAAATTCCCCATGTCTAGACTGGATGAGGAGGAGCTCCACAAAGGGGTGAGGATTTGAAATATCATTCAGACTAGGGGACATGGTTCGCAGTATGGTTAGCCAATCCAGACTTCCTAGCGGAAGGGCCCCCATACCCGCTGTCACTACGGGAAAATCATATAATACAGTTTCACTCATGTCACATACTTTCAAATTCCTTATGAAAATACTCTTTCACTAATCTCACACTCTAACATATGCTATACCCTGCTTACAAATCGTGCTTACACTTTCCCAGTTTTTTTAATTAAAAAAATCCACTTTATTTCTTCCTTAGTAAGATATATGTATCATAGAATTACCAGGAAACAATACAAGTAAACTACCACACCATAAAGAACAAGTCAACCATGTAAGATAGTGCTGAGTCCAGACCCCACCTGTTAACCTACGGCATAATGTTAATTCTCGCAAGAAGCCAGAGGGCCTCATGTAACTACTCACTTAATCGGCAACTCGAACTGTTACTATAAACTTTAGGATTGACATACGTCCTCTTTTTTCCGGACACGTCCTCTTTTTCGGTCCTTAAAATCTCTATGCAGATTTTGATACAAATACACCCAGTCACCAAAGTGTCCACTTTTTTGAAGGTTCAAATATGGTAACCCGAATTAACTTTTTATCTTCATTCAACAGAATTCAACACAACAATGACTGATCTGGCAAACTCAGAATGAGGCTAACCCGTGGATGAAACGGTCTTTGCAGAGCGGTTTGTGATAGATGTTGAAAAACACCCGATGACGTTTAAACCAACTATCAATGATATACAAGGGAAGCGGTTTTGGATATCTACTGTTCTAGTTTTATGTGTTGAAAGATCCTTATATCAGTAGATGTTACTTATCCATAAGTTGTGAATATGCATGACTGGTTTTAAATTGTTTTTGTTTGATCATTGTAGAAAAGACATCTTGAATAACGTATTCAGATTTGTACGAAAATGGAAGCAATATATTTACTAGTAAACGCTCAAAGATAAACAACATGGACTGACACTTCATTTTGAGGTGAGTAATATAATCTATGTAGGGTGTACGTCATTTGAATTTACGTCTCCATTGTATAGATTAATTATATTTTTGCATTACTTGTTCGATTATTGGAAGTCGCTGTTGGGGAAATATTTCCTATCCCGAATAATTAGACAGTTCTAAGGGCAAACAACACTGAGTGCAGTGTTGATGAGATTTCATGATGGCATGGTTAGTTTCATAGTTGAGTTCAGGTCAGAGCCAGATAAGTGGAAACGACCATGTAGTTCATATTTAAAATCTAAAGGTATTGATTGGCAGCGTATTTCCATGTGAAATGTGATATTTGTACAATGGAATAATTGAGAAGGGATTGTTCCATTACTCTGCAGACGCCTTTTGGCATGACGGTAGATATGATGTGAAGTCACCTGTGAAATGAGGCTCTAAATCATGGTTCGACTGACCCAGGGATAGAGTGGGAAAAGTAGTTCCATGCATTAGGTGTTTGAGTTGTGATTTGTATTTTATGGCATTTAAGGAATGACGTGACGTTACGTTACTGAATTCTAACAAGGATATCCTTGCAGTTCTGAGGTTGCCATGCAGTTGTGAAGTTGTGATGCAAATGTGAAGTTGGGATATTTTCTGGTTATTGAATTAGAGAATTATTGGTCTCTGCGAAGTGCGCTGGAAAAACTTTGGCGAAATAACAACAGATGAAGGGCATAAGCTCTACTTCAGCGTAAGAGGGGACAAACACAATCATGGCGTTGGATTTCTTGTCCACAAGGGCATTGTGAACAGCATTATGGGTTGCTGCCCAGTCTCAAGCAGGCTCATTACCATCCGCCTGAGGGAGACTCCCTTCAACATCACAATCATACAGGCCTATGCACCCACATCTGACTATGATGACAACGAACTGGAGAATTTTCATAACCAACTGTAAGATGTCATTGACAACTCACCCAAGAAGGACACCCTGTTTGTACAAGGAGACTGGAATGCAAAGGTGGGAGTTGATTCACAGACAAACTGGCAAAGCACCTCTTGACCATTCTGCAATGCAGAAACAAATGAAAGAGGACTCAGGCTCTTGGAGTTTGCTGCCTACAACAATCTTGTGCTAGCCAACACATTCGGCCCTCACAAAGCATCTAGAACATGGACCTGGTACAGTCCAGATTGACAACATCACAACCAGACTGACTACATCTTGGTGAAAGAAAGATTCTGCACAGGGCTGAATATCGCCAGAACACGAAGTTTTCCAGGAGCAGATATTGGAAGTGACCATGATTTATTAATGACAACGTTTCGCCTCCACATGAAAATGATCAAAAAGCCTAACCAACCAAGAATCAGATTTGACCTTGAAAAATTGAAAGATCCAAAAGTCACAGAAGCCTTCCAAGTAATGATAGGTGGTAAATTTGCACCTTTGATAACCCTGGACAGCCAAGACACCGACCTAGAGTCCTTAACAACCACATTCAACACAGCTGTGACTAGCACAGCTAGCGAGATCATTGGCAAATATCGTCGAACAAAGAAACCTTGGGTCACGACAGATATCCTTGACCTATGCGACAAAGGAAGAGAACTGAAAAAGTGAAAAAGAGATAACGAAGGAGCTAGAAAATACAGAGAGATAAACAATATGATCAGGAAAAGCATGAAAAAGGCAAAGGAATCCTGGATAGAAAGACAATGCTGCAAAATCGAAGACAGTCTGAGTAGAAATGACAGCAAAATGGCATATCAGCTGGTGAAAGATCTCACAACTCATAAACAAGGGAAAACTACCACAATCCAAGACAAATCAGGAAAATGCCTCACAGAAGATCAAGAGATCCTCAAGCGATGGACAGAATACTGCTCAGAATTGTACAATCATAAGACCCAAGGAGATCCAGCAGTACTAAATTGCCCTCAGGCAGAAGAAATTGATGACAACCCCATTCTTCGTGAAGAAGTAGAAATTGCAGTTAGATCACTAAAGAAAGGAAAGTCAGCCGGCATTGACAACATACCAGCAGAGCTCATACAAGCAGGAGGAGAAGAGATAGTCACAGACCTAACAACAATCTGCAACAAGATATGGCAGACAGAAAAATGGCCTACCACATGGACTCAGTCCTTGGTCATCGTGCTCCCCAAGAATGGAAACCTACAGTTGTGCCAAAACTAGAGCCATCAGTTTGATCAGTCACCCGAGCAAAGTCATGCTGAAGATAGTTCTCAACACACTAATGCCTCAAGCAGAGAAAATTATTGCTGAAGAACAGGCAGGCTTCCGAGCAGGAAGGAGCACCACAGAACAAATCTTCAATCTCAGACTCCTTTGCGAGAAATACCTTCAGCACCAGCAGAATCTATACCACGTGTTTATAGATTTCAAAAAGGCCTTTGATAGGGTATGGCATGCAGCCTTATGAGCAACTGTAAGGAAGTACAACATCAGCTCAGACCTGGTGCAAGTTGTTGAGCACCTCTATGACAAAGCCACCAGTGCTGTCCTCATCAATGGCAGCAGAGGAGATTGGTTTCGATCAA
>JAECUM010055008.1:0-17650 GCA_016617855.1 Megalonaias nervosa
AAACAACTTCAAGAGGAAGGTTTAGTCGGGCTTGTTAAGGAACAACAAGAAGCAGCTGCTGAAAAAATTATTAGAAGATCTGATAAAGAAAAGTTAAACTTAGCTAGAGAACTTGTAAAACATATTGCTGATCCTGCTGCTAGACAAGCTGAACTAAGACTGTTATTAAATAATCCACTTTTACTTGAACAAAGATTATCTCAGGAAGAGTATTAGTTGATCCGATTGGAATTAGGTTAGAAGATATAAAGAAAAAAATTGAAGAATCTTATCCAAGAGCATTATCACAATTTGAAAAGGATTTAAAAAATATAAATGACAAAATAGAAGATGATGAGTATAAAATGTTTAGCATAACATATCGTTTTAAAGATTCGAGAATATACGATATTTTAAAAAAAGAATATAATGCTGACGAAAAAATTGCACAGTTAACGCAAATATCAGAGGATAATAAGAACCAGATTGATTTAGTGGTGCCGGAAAATAAACAATATTACGAAGCTATTAGAAAATACCGAGAAGGTATTATCGCCGATCTTTATATCAAAGCTATTAATCAAATAATTAATGAAAAAAAGTACGATCATCACAATAATGTTTTGAGTACCATAGCAAAAGAAATAGATTTAAAAAGAGTACCGGCAAAGATTAAAGAACCAATAGTTGTATTTTCAGAGAAAATTGAAGAACCAATAGTTATATCTCCAGAGGAAACTGAAAGAAGTAAGCAAATTGAAAAAAAATAGAAAAATAACAGAAGGTATAATAACAAAATCCGATTACGAAACTTTTATTAAAAAATACGATGTTAAAGATATTAATAATATCAATAAATTATCACAAGACGAATATGATGATCTTATTGAAAAAATAGATAATATTTATCAAGACGGATCAGAAGCTTATAACAGGATTGAAAAAACTAAAACAGAAGATCTTGAAAAACTTTTTAAACGTTATAGAGATGGTATTATTGCCTATAATTTAAAACTCTTAGCGGAGAAATTTAGATCTGGAGAATATAAAAATATAAAATTTTACGACGCGTTTGAATATAATGAGAATCTTCGCATGAGTAAGATTGGAGAAGGTGTAAAAATATTTACATCAACCGCCGAAATGATAGGTAGATTAATGCTATTAATATCATCAAAAGAAGCTGGGAATATTAGTGTTGAAATTGATAATGAAATTATTGATATACTTGATCATCTAAGATCGGAAAATTTATTAACATCTGACGAGTATGAAACTTTACACCGCGACTTAATCGCGGCGACTTAATTTTATAAAAATATAATAAATAACAATGTCAACAACATTATTGCTAGACTCTAGTACAACCGCAAAAGATAGCGCAAATTTTTCAGTAAATTATATTCCAGCCAATACAACTTGATACTGAAAAACAGTATGAAATTGGATTAATTTCTTGTACTTGCTGGAATGCTATGGCTAACGTAAAAACTGGTGTCAATGATGAGATTGCAATTATTTCAATAAGAGACACGCAATGGAAAACATTTAAAATTCCACAAGGAACTTATAATATCAATGATCTAAATAAGACGATAAAAGAGCTTATGCAAAAAGAGAAGATGAAACCTGATAATTTCGAGTTAGCAGCGAATTATAACACGTTACGAGCTAGAATTACAATAAAAAATATGTCAGTTGGTTTTATATCACCAAAAAGTATCGCACCACTGATAGGATTTGAACATAGAGAGTATTATTTAGATCCTAATGAAGCTATTACATATGACGGTGAACTGCCGGTAAATATAACTGACGTAAATACAATACTTGTAAATTGCTCTATTGCTTCTGGATCTTACTCAGCCCAGGGCAGTAAAGGACAAACGATTTATAGTTTCTCGCCAGATATTCCACCAGGTTCTCTCATGCAAATTACTCCGCGTCATATTATATATTATCCGTTAAATGTTGAAAATCAAATAACAAGTATAACAATGCAATTAACAGATCAATCCGGACGACAGTTGGATCTGAACAACGAGATTGTTACTTATTATTTACACCTACGCGTTGCGTAAGCGTGCGCAATAGCTTCGCTATCGACAATAAAAATTATACAACCTCAGATATAATGAAACAGAGAAAAAAAATTTATCGAAGAAAAATAGTAGGAGGATTTTTTGGAAATATATTTACTAAAGTTATTGAAAATGTTCCGGGAATCGCGCGTAAAGTTGCGCCAATTGCACTTGACGCAGGTAAAGCTTTTGCAACTGGAGCCGCATCTGCCGCTGGAACTGCGGTGGGACAAAACAATAGCTGATAAAATAAAAGGCACACCATCTACATCTGAGATAAAACAAGCTATTTCAGAAATCGCTCCAACAAAAGAAACTCAACGTGCTATGATAACAGCAACGAAAAAACTTTTATCACCGAAAGGCGAGCAGATTATACAAAAATTAATATCTAAAGTAACGGCGCTGCAATAAAATTTTATATAATCTAATAAATAAAAAATGTCTGTTAAAAATTATCTCGATTTAACAGAAACTTATGACACCGATGACACTGTAACAGAATTTGAGTATATTGAGTATCTCAACGAAAATTCTAATGAACCAAATAAAACTGGTATTAGAACATTTAATACTCGAGATGAAGATGTATTTCTACTGCCACATAAGGCAATGTTAGAAGTTCGCGGTCAGATTATGACGGTGGCCAATCCACCTGTTGCAATTACAGCTGGAACAGAAGTAGCTCTTATAAATAACGGCTGGTGTTTATTCAAAAGTGCTAGATATCAACTAGCTAATCAAACTGTAGAAGATATTTCGAGTCACTTACAAGTTGCAAGTGCAATCTTAAATATTATTTCGTTTTCCGACGATTACTCCAGATCAACTGCAACGAATATGATGTGGTTTAAAGATACTGGACATGGTTTAGCCGAATCGACCGAACTTTTCTCGAAAGGTGTTTTATTACACGGAGCTGATGCCGCTGCAGATTTTCCAATTGTAAGAGCTTTTCTTATTGTTAATGCAGCCGCACTAGGTATAGCTGCACCAGCTGCAGGCGCTAATCAAGATGCTACAAGAGTTTCTCTTACTGCTGCTTGTAATAATCTTGGTATAAAACCACCAACTGCAGATGCGAACGGTATTGCAATGTTAGATTTAGTTAATAACACAATTAGCGTAAAAAATCCACGTTACAATGAAGGTTTTGCCAAAAGAAAGGCACTTGCAGAAGGATCACGTCAAATTACAATGATGCTGCCACTAAGTACAGTATTTGGATTTTGTCGTGATTACGATAAAGTATTTCGTGGAGTTAAACATACACTTATTTTAGATCGGGCAGAACAAAACGACTGTCTGTTTAGGTCAGGCGGAGCTGATGTACAGTTTATCATAAACAAACTTGCTTTGTGGATGCCACGAATAACTCCGTCGCTCACTAAAATGTCAGAACTAAATAATATGCTTGAAAATCGCACAAACAAGATTTATTTTCAGCAACATAAAATATATCAAACAGCAGTTCCAAATACTACCGACTACACATGGCGAGTCACAACAACATCAAGTGAACAACTGCCGAGACAATTGTTTGTCGTATTTCAACAGCAAGCGCGACGTGGTAACCAACAACAAAATAATGCGATATTTGATAACGCCGATGTTAGACGCATATATGCTAGACTAAATTCGAAGCAATATCCAGAACGAGCGATAGAATGTAATTTTGCAGATGACGCTAATAAAAATATTACTCGACCTTACATGTATCTACTCGACGCAGTACAAAAATATCAGGATGTTGAAGATGGATCTCAGATATCAGTAGAGGAGTTTCGTACACTTTATCCAATATTTTATTTTGATGTTAGTAAACATAGCGAGCGAGCAGTTGACTCGACAGCTGATATTGAAATTACTTGGACATTAGGAGCAGTTCCAGCAGCGCAGTTGTACGTGTACGCGTTGGTGATCAGCGACAGATTTGTTACGATAGACTCTGTTGGAGGTAAAATGGCAGTCCAAGTTTAATCTGCAATCGTTATATAAGATGACAAAATATATTGTAAAAGAAATATATTTGACTGATGGTCAAGTTAAAAAATTAGCAGCTGCTGTTGCAAAGCAGAGACAGGTATCATTAAAAATCAACCCTAACATTTCCAAGGGTTTTTTAACAAAATTAATGCTGACAAAAAAATCAAGTAAACAGGTTTTAAATTTAAGTGCCGCACAAATAACAGCGATGTCAAAACAAGGTGGTTTCTTTGGTCCGGCATTGTCAGTGATGGTCAGCACGTTATTACCTAAACTTTTGCCGGTGTTAGGTACATTAGGACTAGCAGCAGCGTCTGGCGCAATATCTGGCGCAACGAAAAAAGCAGTTGAGGGCAGTGGTATAAAGAAAATAGTCCAAAGCTTAATTTTATGTGGCCGATAAATATAATGCCACAACGAAAAACAAAATCGTCGAAAAAAGAGAAAACAACGAAACGTCGAAGAACAACCAAAGGAGGAATTATTCCTTTCGCTCCACTTTTAGCGGGACTAGCGGGAAGTCTACTGCCAAATCTGCTAGGAATCGGAGGACGAGGACTAACATTGCCGGGAACACGGCCTCCCCGCTAAGTAACTTTGATTTACTTGATAAACTAAAATCAGTAAAAAATTTCCACGGAGTTTATTCTAAAGATGAACTCGACACCAAAGATGTCGCATCAGGTGGTTCGTGTGTGATAAATATACAAGATTTCAATGACGGGTCCGGCACGCATTGGGTAGCAGTTTATAATAACAATTATTTTGACTCGTTTGGACTTCCTCCAAGCGACGCAATAAAAAAATATATAAACAAAAAATATGAAAGAATATATTATTCGTCCAATCAACTTCAACCTGTTGGAACTTCTGCTTGCGGATATTATTGTATAATGTTTATTAAACAAATGTCTCAATCACCTGACAATGACAGGAAATTTAATTTTTTAAAGTTTATTTTGCAGTTTGATAAGCAACCTTCTCACGCTAATGATGAGATTGCAGTTAATTTTTGTAAAGCTATCTAAAGCTTGCAATAAATTTTATCTAAACTTACAAATATAATGTCAACATATTGTCTCAAATGTAAAACCAAAACAGAAAATATCAATGAAACAACAGAAAAAACAAAAAACAACAGGACGATGTTGAAAAGTATTTGTGCAATCTGTGGAAAAAGAAAAAGTATGTTTTTAAAGAAGTCGTCGGGAGCTGGTTACCCTCCTAACGTTGTCAGCCCTGACTTTGTCAGGGAGATTATTTTAGTAGACGACTAAAAATTTAGAATGATATGCAAGTGCGATTCTGACAGAGATTTATGTCTCGAGCAAAATAAAATTGTCACATATTGCCAACGTTGTAACAACAGAGAAATAATTGGAACAGGTATAGATATACATAAATTAATTGGCAAATTACCAAAACCAAAAGGAGGCTGGACATTGCCAGGCCATAAACATACTGGACCTTATAATCCTCTTGATAAACAACTAGATGAAAATGATAATCCGCTGCCAGGACAAGAACCTTACAATCAAGTTGATGTAATAGCAATGCGTCATGACATTTGTTATCGTGATCATGAAAACTCAAAATCGGATTGTGATAAAGTAATGTTAGACGAACTTCGTGATATGGAACCGACAAATCTACGAGAACGTTTTGATAGAAAGCTGGTACAGGGTTTTATTGGAGCAAAATATAAGTTAGGACTTGGAAAGGAATTGTATGACGATCTCGCAGCCGAACTACACAAACCTAAAAAAAAACGTTTACGCGACGTAAAGTTGTCGCAAATGCCGTTGATGATATCTGGGCGATAGATTTAGTAGATGTGTCAAATCTAGCAGAATTTAATGATAATAAGAAATACTTGTTTAATGTCATAGATATTTTTAGCAAATATGCTTTTAGTGTTCCAGTTTTAGACAAGACAGGAACGTAGATAACTGATGCGTTAAAACAAATAATAACAAGTACAGAAAGAAAACCAAATAAAATCTGGACCGGTCACGGAGCGGAATTTTTCAATAAAAAGTTTGAGCAGTTTCTAGAAGAAAATAACATTAAAAAATATGTTACAGGGAACGAGGGAAAAAGTGTCGTAGTAAAGCGATTTAATCGTACTCTAAACGAAAAAATACACAAGTATCTGACAGCTAAAAATATAAACAGGTATATTGATGATCTTCCGCAGATAGTTGACAAGTACAATAACACGAAACATCGAACTCATGAACAATTCCGTTTTTGGTAAGACGATGGAAAATATTAGAAAACGAGTAAATATCGAGCTAGTTAATGATATCAATCGCAGAAATAAACTTGTGTCAGACGATGATTTTGTTAGCATGAAAATTTTTAATGAAAATCTTGTCGCGATACAAAGAAGAAAAACAAATCTGAAACTAAACAAGCCGATTTACGTTGGAGCTTCTGTGTTAGATTTATCGAAGTGGCTCATGTACGATTTTCATTATAATTTTGATAAAAATCAATGGCCGTCCAGTAGACTATTGTTTACTGATACCGACTCGCTCGTGTATAAAATCGAATGTGAGGACGTCTATCAGGATATATATGATAATCGACATCTGTTTGATCTTTCCGATTACCCTCGTGACAGTAAATTTCATGACGACACGAATAAAAAGGTTATTGGTAAGTTCAAAGATGAAATGAACTCGAGCACCATCAAATATTTTATCGGATTGCGCAGTAAAATGTACGCGGTATTGCTAGATAATAATAAAATAACGAAAAAGGCAAAAGGTCTGCCTCGCGATTTTGTTAAAAAGTTTATGAAATTTGATGATTACAAGTATGCGCTTGACGGCGGCGTTAGTTTTATAAGAGCAATGGCTATTCGAACAAATCATCATAAACTTGAAACAGATGTTATTATCAAACGCGGATTGAGTAATTTTGATGACAAACGTTATTGCGAAAATGGAGTAGATACATTTGCACTTGGTTATTGTTTTGATGATAGATCTATACTCGATATTATATTCGATGACTAAGGTATGAAATTTTGTGTGAATTTAAGAAATAATGTTTGAAAATTTGACAGTAACAAATAGCTACAATAGCAAGATTAAATATCTAATGATGGACGGCAAACAGTTGACAGTTGAAATTAATAATGAAACATCAGGCATATGTTTTACCGCAGTTCGAGACAAGCTAAAACTTTCACTTACCAGATCTGATGACAGCGGATATTTCGATTACCTCGAAAAGCTGAGCCAGAAGTTGTTAGCGGAATTTAAAAACTTTCATAATCCGATCAGTCAACAAAAATACACTAAACTTACAATCGATCTTGATCGGTCAAAAGTATATTTTATCGACAAAAAATATCCTCTTAACAAACCGCAAATAAAAGATTTATTTGAGTCTCGTCGCTGTGTGAGCGGTAAAGTAAAGTTTAGTCTCTACTATCGTGATGATGAAATATTTCTAATATCAACAGTAGAAACATTGATAATTGGTGATGAGGTATAAATAATATATGAAAAACGTCACTTACCTGATTTCGCCCGGTGAAGATGTCCTCTTGAAAGTGCTTATAACGGCTTTATATACCTGCGTGGACGTTTTCTGGAATGTTCTGAAAAATTTATATGTTTTATCTTGCTGACACATCTCAACGTTTTACATGTTTTATGTTTTGCGTGACGTTGTTTGTATGACTAAAACATATATAAGGCTTGGTTGATGCAGAGTATTGATTTTCAGACTGCGTACATGAGACAACATCTAAGGCTTGGCTGATATAGAGTATTGATGAGGCAACATCTGTTACAATCAGATAACAAAATAACTGTTTTTCCCCAATTTTATCGGGCTGTGAAAGGGATTGTAGTAGATAGGAAGGCTGGGGATGGGCACATTTAATCTCAAAATATATTTGGGCTAGGATCTGCCTTTTAATTTTATGAAAATCGTTTTTGGTGGAATTTTGGGTCCCGAGGAAGTAAATTTATATTTGTTCTGAGAGTGGGGAGGGGGTGAAAAGAGGTCTTTGGGCTAGAATCTGCCTTTTCCCTTACTACTGTACTTTACAAACTTTTCAGTTCAACATAATGTTTATGTTCGCTGCATGTTTTGAATACCGAACTTTTAATTACGTTTTAGAGCTTTACAATATCAGTTTATGATATTTGTTTTACACCTTACTGAAAACTAGCCACACTTACGGAAAAAAAATCAACTGCATTACTGAGACGGACTCGTCAGGGTTGGCAGGTATGGTTGAGTGATATCCATGTAGTAGATTTGTGTTTGCATTACCTTTAATACGGAAACTTGTAAAGTTTGTCTCTTGTTTAGAGGTCAAGTTAGAGGTAAAGTTTGTCTCTTGTTTCGAGGTCAAGTTCCTGTAATAGGAGAAATTGGTGTATAAGAACTTGGATATCTACAGTGTTGTACCTTGTTTACAGGTCAAGTTTCTGTAATATGGGAG
Source organism: Megalonaias nervosa (assembly GCA_016617855.1). Classification (NCBI taxonomy): domain Eukaryota; kingdom Metazoa; phylum Mollusca; class Bivalvia; order Unionida; family Unionidae; genus Megalonaias; species Megalonaias nervosa. The sequence continues at coordinate 8,515 of JAECUM010055008.1, forward strand.
CCTGGTACAGTGGTCCCCATCTTATACGGCCACCCTTCTGCACCGGGAAAGTGGCCTTATAAGACGGGTGGCCTTTCCAGAGGGGGACTAAATTTTTTGTGAGAAGTATATGCAATGTACGTAGAGCAACAAGGAGGTGAACAGACCATTTGCTTGAGACATTATTTATGAAAAATAAAGGTTCCTACGACAATGAAAATATAAGGTCAATAACGTCAAACTGAAGCCTCTAACTGACCATGATATTTCTCTAATTGGATTAGTTATTTTGTTACTTTATTTTTGACGCTTGTTTTCATTTTTGTATGCGTGCTTGTTTACTCGCTTTGGTCATTCCTCGCTGGTCGTTCACCTCCTCTGCTGCTGTAATTAAATCGTTACTATATCAATAATGATCGGAGAATCTCGTACAGCTAGATTAGCTCGAGAACAAAAAGAGGCAATTAAAATATATCTTCCGCTTCGTTATAATGTTAAACAACAACTACAAGATCGTCAGGAAGCTAAAGTTGAATTCTTCGAAGGTACAGAACAGTTATTTAAACCAATTGTTGAACTAACAAAGAAAATCGTTGTAGCAACTGAGGCAACACAAAAAGCTCTTGAAACATTACCTGTTGATATTGCTGGCCGTATTCAAGCAGCTCAACCACCACCAGTTCAACCTCCTCAACCACCACATGAAGATCAGCAACAACCTCTGCCAAGAATTAGAACTAGGATCACAGATAAATTTACGGAGGAAGGTATTGCCGCTATCAGAGACAGTAAACAAGTAATTGATATTGCCGCGTTTGGATATCGTGAAAGATATAATTATGGAAAACTCGAATATGTTAAAACGATGAGATCTACCGATTAGATTAAGGATGTATATCGTATCGCTACTAATACTCCGCAAATCAGATCTTTGAAGATAATCATTATTTTGATATTTTTACCCAGAAAGTAAATGAGCGTATTAAATAAGTAATACAAGGAAGGAGGCAAAGAGAAGAAGAAATGAAATTGCAGCTTAAAGAAGCTAAACAAGTAAGGAGGGCACAAAAAGAAAAAGAAGATTTGGAATTTGAAGAAATTAGACGAAGGAGGGAATTACGTTTAACAAGTAAGAAAAAAGCAGAAGAAACAACTGGAAGTGGTCTTGTTACTCGAGGAAGTGGTCTTATTACTTGTCCCAATATCGTCCTTGTCGATGTTGGATGATTAGAAATTCTGATTGGCGGAAAACGAGCCGGTAATAAATCCCCAGAAATCATTAATGAAGCAGCTGATATTTGTCAAAGATTATTTACAGGTGATATCATGGATATTAATGTGTATCGGTCCCTCACCAATGAAATCGCCGATGATTATTTCAGTGATTAAAGGAAGCAATTAGATCAGTGACAATAAAATAAGATGATTATACACAATGCTCAACGTGGACCGACCATGGTCAGGGTGATAAATTCTCGATTACCAACATATAAAATGATCTACGGTGATGGACTCAGTGATGTTGTTCAGGGTCTATTTAGAAGGATAGCCCCAAAAACAATACCAATTGTAAAGTAACTGGGAATGAAAGCTATTGTTCGTGATAAAGGTATTGGTGCTGTTGGTGATGTTGCTAGCAAAGCATTCTCAGCAGTCAAGGATAGACTAACACGATTAATACAACGATAAACTCAGCCAGTAAAATTACCCAGCACTGAAGTGATGCCTGCAAATGTTAGTAAAATAATAAATCAAGCTGCAAATCAAAAACTAGCAGAGTTGGCTTCTGTACCACTATCAGAAAAAGAAAAAAATATAACTGCTAGTCTAATAGCAGGAAGTGGTCTTCGTGTTAGACGATAGTTAAGTATAATAAAGATGTTTAAACGTAATCTGATCCCGCATTTGACATGGATGCGCCAGTTCTCAAGGATGAATCTGCGCGATTATCAATATTATTCTTATGATGCACGACAGCCAAATCAGCGTGGGCGAATTGAGCTGCAAGTTCAGGATACAAGCAGATATTTCTTACCCGCTGAGGCATTTATTGAAGTAGAAGGTGAAATTTTAAAAACAGATAATACTGAATATGAAGCTGATGTTATGGTTGGTTTTGTTAATAATGGCGTTATGGCGTTATTTGACAGCGCTACGTACATGATTGACGGAAAAAAAATATTTAATCAATTCAAAAAGATGTCGACGTTGCCACAACAATACTTGGCCTTGCAAGATAGAGCGATGATTATTCAAGATCAGCTGATCCGTCAATGATGTTTACCAAGGATACAACTAATCATCCCGATCGTAAACATCATAATTTGGTAACAATAACACACGATAGTGCGGTTGATCCGCAACCAGCAGGAATGATAGCCCGACCCGCCGCTAATTTTTCAATATTAAAGGATATCAATGAAAATTTTAACTGAGGATTCACAACACCGCGATCAATGCTAAAAGACAGAAGTAGAAGATTTTCATGCGCAATTCCACTGTCACATATCTTTGGATTTTGCAGAATTGTCAGAAAAGTTATTTTCGGAGCCAAGCATACAGTTGTACTCGTACGAAAGGGTACCAATGATGATGCAATATGGCGACCTGCTGGTGTCGCCGATGCAGGTAAAGTATTACTAACAAAACTTTCATTGTGGATGCCAGTAATGACTCCAACAATACCTGAAGAAGAACGTTTACTCTCTTTTATGAGTCAAGGTGTGTTACAAATCTCGGCTCGTTCAAAGTAACAAAGAAAAGAGTGAAGCCAACAAGCTTTGTAAATTTTAATAAAAATAATTTATTTCCCTACAAAACACAGTAAAAATATGAAAAAGGACTTACAGTTTGTGAATATAATCCAAAAAGTAATCCCAGAATTGAAACACACAAGTCCTATCACTAAAATGTCCCAAATAAATCCAAGTTCGAATCCTGGCGAAGTTCAAAGATGGCGGACAATGACGTCAGACGAATGAAGTATTGATGTCAAAAGTTCCACGTTGAATTTTATGAATCACAAAAGAATTGTCAAAAGTTCCACGTTGAATTTTATGAATCGCAAAAGAATATTCTGGTTTTAGCACTCTGAAAAATTTCCACTGAATGTCTCTGTTCAAAGTTTTGATGACGAAGCACTTATTTTCCAGAGAATATAAATTATTCTTAAATAACAAATAAACTCCAAATTGGCACAACAACAGAAAATACTTCTTATCTCTTGAAGGTATTTTTACGACTGAATTACAAAAACAGTGGTGTTAAGTATTAAACCCCACGAAAAAGTCATTTTGACATTTATGATAGGTCGCATGATCACTATACACAAGACATTTGACACATGCGCCCAAATGTTGATGACACAAGGTGATCACGCAAGTAATGTATGTATGTCCTTGATACTGACCAATCATTTAAACTTAATGTAACCAAGTGTCTGAACGAGGTCAGCTAAAAATAATGCTAATGAAATACTTTTTAGTTCTGTACAAACAGAATGTACTTTAAAAAAATATCGAATCCAGTGAAAATAATCATTACAATAAAATGTACTGAAACAAAATTAAAATAAAAAATAATTTTAAACCTAACACACGATCAATTTAATTACATATTCGTAACAAGTGGTAAATCAATGTTATCATGGTTAACGATGACCACAGATAGTGTTCAAAGTACAATTAATGGTTATTTACGTGGCAGATATCATCACAGCAAGGTGTCTTTGCACCGCGACATATATTTGTTGCTTTCCAAGATGTTGCACGAGTAAATTCACAAACATATAGTATAATGATATTTGACAAACTTGGTGTTTCTGAGGTTTCACTGAGAATAAATGGACATCAAGAACCAGCTGAGGATATATCATTAAACTTTGATCAAAAACATGTAGCACGTGCATATCACCCTTTAATGTCATTTATGGGTCGCGATCAAAATGTTGATTCTAGTTTACAAATATCACAGCTAGATTTTACAACTCTGTGTCCGATCTATTACTTTTCGCTGGAACACTTGGATTTATTTAGGTAATCTGTCGTTGATATACACTTTCGAGCTCGTGTAGCTCGACTACCCGCTGGAGCTATTGATAATTATAGAGCAACAGCTGTTATACTCAGCGATAAGACAATGCTACTTGAAGGTGTTGGTGAACGCATGAGAGTCATTGATGCCCCAGTAGAAAACATGTAATTAGATCACTCATGATATTATAAATGTCATATCATCATGTTAGTGTCACTCTGACTCCTGGTCAGATTAAAAACTACAGTCAGCATCACAAGAGAACTGTGGAATAAAAATGTCAATGAAGCGAGAACAGATCGCAGGTGGTCCGAATAAACTATCATTGTCAGAACGTCAACTCAGGCACTTCAATGAAGCTAAACGATCAAAGAAAGGTATACGACTTAATCTTTTTGCGGGTGCCATTAAAGACATAGCTAAGACGGGTGGTATATTTCCACTTCTTGCAGCTATACCAGTATCAATAGCCGCTGCAGCCCCAGCTGTTGCAAAAGCAGCTGCACTTGGTGCTGTTGGAACTGCTGCTGAAATGGCGGTAAAGAAAGCAACAGTCACGGAATAAAAGCTTTCAAAAAAAGGGAAAGGGTCTAAGACTGCCAGGAACTCCCCATTCGTGGTACAGGAAAGGTTTAAGAATTCCCTGGACAGTTCGTTGATACTGCCAATGTCAAATTTTGATTTAGTTGATGCTGCTAAGGAACTAAACATCAAAAACTTCAGAGGTGTTTTTATGCGTGATCAATTACCGCACAAACCAAACCGTATTGAAACTGGTATAATTAATCTTGATATAAACTCTGGTCCAGTACTCACTGGGTTGCATACGCGATTGATCCACGTGGAATTGTTTATTTCGATTCGTATGGACTAGCACCACCAAAAGAATTTTTAAAATATGTTAACAACATGCAAAGTATTCCAATCTGGTATTCAACATTACCAACACAAACAATAACTGATCTGTCAATATGTGGCCGTGAAACCCTCGCTGTACTCGACGCTGTATCATCATCAACAAAACCACCTCATAAAGTCGTGCACGAGTATACCACGTTATCCAACATTTTAAACATACATTAGTAAATATAATGGTAGATATTTACGGGAGATCTTCTCGCCTGAGCAACGCTCAGCAGCAAGGTGACTTATCCAAATATGCAACTCTTGACCAGCTCAGAAATGAAATCGATGATTTGTTAAACATTGCAAGCGTGGATCAAAATGAGGTAGTTATTTTTCAGGATAAACAAGGACGATTAAAAACAAATAACATACAACTGTCAGATGTACTCATACGAATTCCCACCGCTGTTGTTAACAATATTGTTACGTTTACTGATCAAGGTAAAATACAAGATTCCGGTGATTCAATCAGCAATTATGCTAGAAAAATAGGTGATATTTTTACTGGTAACATTATCATGAACCAAAACGAAATTACCGACCTTGGAAACCCAGTCATACCCACAGACGCAGCAACAAAAAAATACGTCGATGATCAAGAATCTAAGTTTATATCAGTTAACGGTGGTGTAATGCGTGCATTTGAATGATAATGGAATTAATAATCTCAGAACACCAGAATCAGATTTCTACGCTACAACAAAAAATATGTCGATGATAGCAACATTCCGATAATGACATCGTTAACGACAATTAATGATGGAATGACCGCGTTTAGAACTGATTTTTCTAATCACGTACAAACGTTTTTGAATTTTCCTAGAAACATAAAAAGATCTATTAATGAATTTTTTGGAAATCCAGCAGTTGTTGATATCAACCTCGCTGACATTAATACAAGACTCAACGATATTGTCAGTGGAATTCCCGATACCGTTGAAAACCTAATCTGATTAAAATTCCTCACAAGCAGATCATCAATGTGGTATACACAGTAGCATCAGGATCAGCAACATGGACACAGCAAAATAACACTATCAAACATACCGCGGAAGTCACTGGTGTGTATAGACTGTCCGTACTTAGCGGTGCAAAATTTAGCATATTTACCACATATCTATGGCGTCATTCAACCGATACTTTTTCTGGAACTGTGTCTATTGCGTTAAATAAATCGGCCGAAGAAACTCTTTTACTGGAACCATCTGATAAAAATTAACCGCAGCGTCTTACTGGTGGTGTCTGGAATTTGTAGCTGAAACACCTCAATTAATTACTTAATAAAAGTATAATGAATCAAAATCCAATCGACCTTCTTCGTTACAGATACAATCAAGTATGTACATGGCAAACTAAACTAAAAAATATCGTTGACGATTATACAGTAAAAGTAAAAAAATATCGCAGACGTGTGGTTGTCATTGATATAATTGTTTACTCAGTTTCTGCTATCATCGCTTGAACCGGAGTATTGCTATCAACAATAACAATGACCGGTCTTGCAGTTGAACAATTGTTGTTTCAGCCGGAACGACAATTGCTGGTATTCTCAGTATTATTGCGAAGAAGATAGCTACATGCACAAACACAAAATTACACGAGTATATAATAAAATTACATACAGCAACGACAGCGTATTCTAAACTATCATCGTATCTCTCGTCGTATCCCAGTGATTGTAAAGTATCCAATGAGGAGTTCAAAACGATAATAAATACTTACAATGAAGTATTTGACAAAAAAATAGAAGATCAAATTCCCGAATTAAAATAATAACAGTAAAAATAATGTCGTCGAACGAACTATTACAACAAATCGTCACTAATACAGCACCAATAATAACCACAATGATATCAGTGAGTTCAACCAATCCTGAATTTAATGTTGTTTTTCCAACTGCAATTTGAGCCCAAGAAATAGCACTAGCACAATTACGAGTTTATTATAGCTGGCCAAATATCAGATCAAAATCATTCGGTGGATTACAAGCAAATAATTCACTTGTATTCGCAAATAATAAGGACAATGGAACTCCCGATTGGCAAGTTGTTAGTATTCCAACGGGTAGTTATCAAATAGAACAAATCAACGACGAGTTACAACGCAGAATTAAATCTATTACAGGAAAAGAATCCAAAATAGCTATTACTGTTCATGAGCCAACGTTATCATCGGCGATAGAAATAAATTCTCTCGACTACACCGTTGATATTTATCAAAGTTCGATCACATCAGTATTAGGATGGCCTGAAGTTCCACCGATTTTTAATGGATCGTCAGAACCTAAGATTGAGGAATTTAAGACAAATGAAGAAAAATTAATGAAAAAACCAGAGTATAGAGATAAATTTCTATGGAAAAATCGTGCTGGAGATCCACCTATTTTCACTATGACCATGCTAGTCGTAGAGAAAATTATATTTTAAGAAAACACTTGTATGGTGGAGATAGGGCTAAAAGAACATTTTTCATTGATGAAAAAAAATATTAAATCATATTCTAACCCGATTACTTCTGAATATGAACAATTATTTGAAAGAATACTAAATTTATTTTCTTCCTTATATCAGCATTACAATGATGATATAAAACAACACATAATTGAAATAATAAAGCATTTAAATTATGTTATATCAGATTTAAGATTTGCCAATGATTCAATCGTATCAACTATATATTATAATAGAAGTGAAAATGTTGATCCAACAGATCCAACCCACGCTGAAGTTAAACAGTTGTTTCTTAACCACTACAAAATAACAGAACAACAATTACCAACATTTGTAATACCAGGATATGATGCATCCGGGGCGAAAAAATCACCTGATGTTGCTATTGATAGATATTTTCCAGAAATACTTGAATCATGGAGAAAATCAATTCCGCCGCCGGCTATTCTCAGACATAACAATGATCCATATGGTGGAGGCCGCCATATTTCACCAGGAATTGTTAATATTACATAAACAATTGCAGTCAACCTTGTATGTGACGTGATTGATGGAAGTTATCAAGTAGACCTCGAAAAATCCACTTAGGCCCAGAAAGGATACATTTTATATATATTTACACCGCAAGTCCCACAAGGATATTTACATGTATCAGAACCAATTAATCCTGTTTATCTACGATGTCATAATCCGTCTTTATCGCGGATACATTTCAAACTTACTGACCAGACGGGACACCTTCTGGATTTGAGAAATGAATCACTTAAAATAAATCTGTATGTGAGATCGTAGAACAAAACAAAATGTTAATAAATTATCAGAATAAAAAATAAATATTATTATCAGAATAAAAAATAAATCTGATTCTGAGTAAATATTATCAGAATAAAAAGTAAATGATTCTGATTCTGAGTAAATTAATTCTGAGTAAATATTATTATTATCAGAATAAAAGCAAATGATTCTGATTCTGAGTAAATTAATTCTGAGTAAATATTATTATCAGAATAAAAATAAATCTGATTCTAAGTAAATATTTGCTGGGGAAAAAAGGTGAAACATGTCCTTGGAATTGGTGTATTATAATCTGATTCTGAGTAAATTGATTCTGAGTAAATATTATTATCAGAATAAAAAATATTATTATTATTATTATTATTATTATTATTATTATTATTATTATTATTATTATTATTATTATTATTATTATTATTATCAGAATAAAAATAAATGTAATTATCATTGATAATAAAAGTATTTATGCCGAAGCATAAATATCACGGTAGAAGTATTATTTAGCCATTCTGATATCTCTATCATCGATAACGGATCGCGCTATATCATATAATAATAATGATAATATACCGCGATCCGTTATCAAATTGAGGCAAATGACAGAAGTTTACTCATTCTAGGTTCTCTATCGTCGGTGAGAGATCAGTACATACAACATGAAGCGAGATAACTCCGTCAAGCAAATCTCTCTCTGATAGGGTAATTAAGCAGTTGTCCAGCTTGATAACATGACCGTCTCGATTTATTTTTTTGTGTGTGTAGTATTCAATAACTATCTGTAAGCAATTAGCTGCCAGTGGATTAAATCAGAATCTGAATAAAAAAATAATAATAATTATTATTATTATCAGAATAAAAAATAAATATTATTATTATCAGAATAAAAAATAAATATTATTATTATCAGAATAAAAAAATAAATCTGATTCTGAGTAAATATAAATAAATATTTTCTTTTACTGTAGTCAGAAATG
>JAECUM010055010.1:0-19087 GCA_016617855.1 Megalonaias nervosa
TCGTGAAAATAAAGTTCAAGTGAAAGGGGAGGTAGAAATGTCGACAGTAATTTTAAAGAGTTATTCTTTTGACGACCATTCCACAAATATGATCGATATGTGTATTCGGGCTAAGATGTTGATCAATGAAGATACCAAGAAGTTTTTGATTTTCAATTCTAGACATGTCTGAGCCATTTGAATCAGTGGTAAATCTATGCTAGTGCATGGACTCTGCCTTGTTCCGAGTGTCATATGACTTTCTGTAGTTACATACCTAGAGAATAGAAATATATAAGGAACAGTGGCTATAAAATGGACAATGATTCGTATGCTGCCAGATTTAGAAGGCATATTGCCATATTCAGAGTATGGAAATATATAAGGAACAGTGACTATAAAATGGGCAATGATTCGTATGTTGCCAGATTTAGAAGGATAAAGAAACTATGTTCTTTTTATAAATTATGTATTTGTCTTTCTAATCTTATGAATATAATTTAAATTCTTCCAAGTCATCAAAATATTTTCACACATATATTTTGCTTTTATCGGACTCAGCTTGAGTCTCTTTTGAATCTAGTGTGGGAGTTTAACACTAAATGAGATTAATTCCACACATCTATTGTTAAATCTTCAAAACTTACAGCGGATATTGTTGAACAAACTGGCTCACACTAAAGGGTAGGGTAGCGGTCCGCGACATTTCATACACACAATATCTAGCGGGTCATACTAAAGGGAACATTTTATACTAAAGACTTTGGTTTTTCTCGTACCGGAACATGTACGTCAACCTGCACACAAGTCCTGCTTTTAATATAAAAGGGATAAATCTTCGATTACAAAGATTTTATTTCTTTTAGACATAATGACAACATTTCAAAAACATTTAAGCAATATGTTCTTTTAGACAAAAACAATCTCATCGTATGGGTGTTGTATACAAAACATGTCATCTTCATGCAAGCAGTGTTGGTGTAATGCATAAAGACAGGGATAATCGCATACAATAAATGTGGTATACACAAAATGGGGACATTTCCATGCATAAAACCTTAGCGTGGTACACGCAGAATTGGGAGACATTTTGATACACACCAACTGGAGGTGGTACACACCAAATATGGTCATTATTTGTACACTGCATATAACATTTAATATGGACCACTTGGAGGAATTTGGTACACAACATTTAAAGTGTATCATGCAATTTCCTAAAGCCCAGTTTTGATGTGATGAATACAACACATGGACATTTTGATACCAACAACGTATGGTAATATTTTGTTGTGGGGCTTAACGCCATTTTTCAGCACACGATAGGCTATACATGGCGGCCAGTATTAGCGGTGGAGGAAGAAACCGGGAAATCCCCGGAAAGAACCACCGACCCACGAGAAGCTACTGGCAAGCTTTCTCACATATCCACATTCGTCGAATCCTAGACTCGAACCCACGCAGACAGAGGTGAGATGGCAGTGATCCGTAACAGAGAGCGCTTTAGACCACTCGGCCACTCGTGGCCCCTATATGTAATACTTTACGGTTTATGCACGTATAACAAGATTTCGAATCGGGGCAAATGAGCAATGAAAACTGGTTCTAGGGGAGAAATACAAACAGTTAGATAATTGTTCATCCAAGATCAAATCATAAAGGAAAATGCATTCAAGAAATCGGTGACTGTGAAATTGAACTCATACATACGCATCAGACGGTTATGTAAATACATTAGGTTTTAATAGCTTTTAAATTCAGAAATCTCTTTCATCTTCAGCAGAAAGCTCAGCCTAATGTTTTTTTATTATTATTTGTTATGGAACTTAAATTCTCCGGTGTTTTTTTTTTCTCTCAGCCTTTTACACTATTTATGATGAGATAAACTATTCGACAACCACGATTCTGGCCTGATCTGGGTATTTCTTTTAGTAGTTCATTAAAAGTTAGTCTCCTTAAAAATATTTATATTAAACTAATGCACTAATACCCGCGTTTAACTCTCTCTCTCTCTCTCTCTCTCTCTCTCTCTCTCTCTCTCTCTCTCTCTCTCTCATATGGTGAACTTCAGAATCAAACATTTCGACACAACAGACTTGGCAACAAATTGTTCTTTTATCAGTCTGCATTTACAAGAAAGAAAGAGAGTACATTAGAAGAGAAATGTTGAAAGAAAATGGGCATTATATGTAAAATTTCAAAAGAAATGGTAAGTTTAGCTATGTAATTTCGATTATAAAAAGAATCAACACATCTGCTGTATCCGTCGTTATATGACCAACTATGACGGAAGATCTATAAAAAACAGATCGAGTAAAGTTAATTGCAGAACAGCCACTTGAACAGTAACATACATTTCGCCCTTATGGACATACATTTCAGTTGAAGAGTGGGTGTAAGGATCAGCTACACTATATGCGCAAGTGGGGTACCAGTGATATCGTAGAGTTGGGTATTAGTAGATAAATCGTGGGCTCTTTAGCCGTCGAGTTTTCGGTCTCAATATACCATTTATCATACAATACCATTGGTACTACGCGAGAGAATATTCTCTGATTTATTATGATCGTGACTTTCTTTCCGATTTTTATTCGATTAAACTCTCTTTTTTCACGGTGCCGCGTTGCTGGTGGTCTAAAGCGCTTCCCTTTACCAATCACTGTCATCTCACTTCTGTCCTCGTGATTGGAGTCTCGGGCTCAGCCAATGTAGATATGTCAGAAAGCTGCCAGTAGCTTCTCGTGGGTCAGTGGTTCCTCCAGGGGTTGTCCTGGGTAATTCCTCCACCAATTATACTTGCCGCGATATTATATATTGTATTAGATATTATTTACATATATGTGAAATGAGAAAAGAATATAATGACTTATGGCGTGTCAAAAGTTGCAAAATCCAATTATACATACATACATACATACATACATACATACATACATACATTAGTCTTATATTGAATAGAATGAATTGTCTACAGGAACAACTCATGGTTGTCATATACCTGCGCTTCCAGAATCAAACGATCCGTACTTGCCTCATCATAAGCATGATGTGAAATGAGCAACGAATATAATGACTTATGCCGTGTCAAAAGTTGCAAAATCTCATTAAATATATTTAAATAGAAAAAACATAAATTATGTTTACTATTCTGTATGTATATGTAATAAATGTTCAATTTCAATTCAATGATTTCCATTTTATTAGAAAATGACAATATTTATATGAAATAAATGTACCGTAATTAATAATCAATGTATTTCACTTCTTTTGATTGATATTTAATCTTCATTGTGTATACTCAGTTAATGTATTCATTTGAAATACTATCTACGACGTTTGACACGCCACATTCACTATTTGGAGATAAATGTACATCGTAGTCCTAAATCACACGGAAATAGGCAATCACTGTTCTCGGGAGTCAAGACTATACAAGAGATGATCGAGAGTCAGATGGTATATATACTTGAAGATTACTCGCACAAGCTATCTACCGATCTACGGATAATCTCGGCCGTCCCATTGATACATTCGTTAACTTCAGTTCACTAACTGACCGCGTGTCTATTACGTGGAGATGTCAAGTCGATCCAGCAATCGAGATTTTGTGTGTAAATCGTATGATATAGATACCCTCAAAAGAAATCAGATCTTATCATTGAACATCCACAGAATAAGAAAGATCTCTTAATGATGTATGGTCAAATCGGTCTGCAAAGACTACCCTGAGTCAGTCTGGAAATGTTCTGATTTACGTATAAATGGAACCTAAGGACCGTTCCCCTTATAAGCAAATGGTCCTTATAAACGGTCCTTACATAATTTATTGCTATTAAGATTCTCTGTTTTGTTATTCATTTTATTGACGTTACTATTTATATAAATTATTGCATCATGAAAAGCTAAATATCGCATTTCTCTTCGGTTATTAGCCTGGTAGACTATGTTCAGGTTCACTTTTAAATAAGAAATTAATCTCGGTGCAGCTGGTAATTGCATATTTTGATCCAAGCTAGGCATGTGAAAGGGATATTTTGATTATTGCGAAATGTTAAATGAACCCTCACTCTTGTTTACATAAACAGAAAGTATTACGTAACTTACGTAGAATTCGTAACATTAAAAGCCATACTTGATAAACATGCCTTCTCGGGTTACACCACGTACAAAAGCTTATATCTACATTATTTCAGTTGACTTTGCATAGGTCAATACCGGTTCTGAAACATTCACGAAGATTTCTGAACACATTTTAACCACTGTCTGAAATATTAAAACATGAATGTATCATGTCGAAAACCGCAACTTTACGCTTAATTTTAAAAGGTATTTGATACTTCAGAATAGATTCTATCCTCGAGGTGCTGATTTTATAAAAACAGAAATCATGATATGTTTTCAACATAAATGAAATCAAACTTGCTTTGTCAAAAAATATAGTTCAGTAGCACTATTTTTTAACCTTTGTACGTATAACAATTGGAAAAAAATAGCGCTGATGCAACAGCATCAAAATGTCTTGGATGATATGAGTACCCCTCGACGTTGACAGGTCCAACGAATTGCTTAACCATCAACTTTGAGTGATCGTAATGATTAACCTGTGTATACATTGCCTACATTAGGAGGAAAGCCTCATGCTTACATACCAACATTAGGATGACACCTGACATTACGTTTAAACACACACGCACACACACGCACTTGAGCACAAAAATAAAATATCCACTTACTTTTATCTTACGTTCACTATCACAATATGAAAGAAGCACTTATTGATATTCCTCTCTCTTTTATTTTTGACATTTCTCTCTTCGCACGCACGCACACACACACACACACACACACACACACACACACACACACACACGTTCATGTGAAAACAACCTACAGATTATATATCAATATTTGAGTCAATATCCTATTTTTGCAAACTGGATTTATTTTCCAGATTACTATCTTTATCACCCAAGGAGGATGGTTTAGTATGTTAGTCTAAGCTGTTAGCAACATGTTCCAGTTTAAATTGTAACAAAACTTTTATGTACAGTTACTGGAATTAAACATAAATGAATAAGTTTTTATTCTTTCGCATGATGCAATATGTCTTGAAAGTTACACACACATATTGATACGTTGGAATAGATTTTCTTGTGCTAAACAGTATGGGTGGAGGAGAGAGCAAATGTCTGGAATTCATAGTCAACCGTCGTATGTTATCTGCAACGAACTAACGTCCACCTTGTCCTTGAGGTGCATGTACCTGAAACAACACTTTTTTTTATCATTTATGATAGTCCTTTAAACATTCACACGGTCAACAGAGATATTCATGTAAAATGTGATGTCGCCGATAGGTTGCAATGTGAATGAATATATCAGAACTAAAACAATGTAAAATTCTTTTATTCATTTCCAATACGTGGGATTTTGAATCAGATTCAACCTCATCACTATCGCATTAATGGTTATTAAATAGCTATTTTCTGCTGGTAGACGACATTTCATGTCAAAAATCACACAATAGGAAATATTAGTTTTGTTTGGTGGAACGTTCTTTAAACCGTGTTTTCATTTTATTGGCCGGTTCATGTTTTATGATAACCGCTGGGACTAAACATTGTTATTGATAAATTTGTACTAGCCTGAGTATACGTAAAAGTTTTTTTTATATATAAATTCTTCAGACCAATATCCAAGTTTCCTTTTTCAATATATGATGTTTTTATGCTAAATTACCAAACTAACATTAACTTCTTTCAAGATAAACAAAGGAAATTTTATAGAAAGGATAATCTTTTTATTTTTAAAAGAAAGTGTGGATTTTCTTTTGGCCAAGCTAAAGCAAGAAAACTACATTAAGCATGCGAAAATAAAATTTAATAATACCTGATAAGTTTTACTGCATTTTAAGAACATTTATTTGTCAGGACTTTGCTGTTCATGTGCAGGTTGGTAACGAAATAACATAATTGCAGTTTCCTAACGTGCAAGGCGTTAAAGCAAACAGAAATCCGTGTATAGTAAGTTTCAGCTAAAAGGTTTAAGGTGACTTACATAGAACCAATTCCACGACGTAGATGTAAATAACACAATTTATGAGCACTTCATCTTTGACAAGGACGGATCATGGAAAACTGTTTGTTACTGAACATATAAGGCTCACCTGTATTGTATCCTGTTTTGGCGATAAAACTTTTAGTTATAAAAAAAAATCAGTGACAACAAATTTGAAAAAAACGTTATGTACACATAGTTTGCACAATCAGTGTGAATGATCAATTTAATCTTTCTGTTGATTCCCTATTGGCCAATACGTATTAGGCTGTATTAGAATCTCTGAGAAAACTTTATTTAATTCCTTTTCTTTGTATAAAACATTTGTGTCACTAACAGAAAGAAGGGAAATTTATTGAAAGGAAATCTCTTTTGTGTACAAATGTACATATAATTCTTAATGTGAATAAAGGCAAATATTTTAAATAAGTAGTATTAGCAGGGGCAGTCGATACTTAAAAAGCCATTGCGAATGAAAAAGTAAAAATATGTTTGTACATGTGCATTTTAAAAGGGGCGTTTATTTACTGTCACAATAGATACGTGTTTTATTTTTAGATAGGTGTGGTTTTTGTAAATAAATGTATGTGCAGGTTCGTTTTTAGCAGCCGAAGTGGCTCAGTGGTAAGCTTTCTGGAACCGCTACTGAAACGCTGTGGGTTCGAAACCAGCCATCATAATCAGCCTTTGTCGTCTACACCTGTGTGTTCCTGGGTATGGCACTTTACCCCTAGTTGCCAATGTACAAAATTACCTATTTGTGTTCATTTGTCGTAAAACACCGAACAAAACAAAACTGGGTCGGATTTTCGTTCAAAATGATGGAATAGCCTGTAGAATATGCCAGTAATATAGTCAGTTCAAAAGTTTAGTGTACCGGCTATAAATATAAACAGCGCATCAAATAGTGGAGTGAGAAATGTCGTGACGTATGTACGTATGAGTATGTGATTTGGATTTTTAAGGTAGCTTTAACAATTTTTCAGTCATATAGCTATGATGGCTGCAGGGTGACAATTTATAGTGATGTCTAGCAGTGGAGCATCATGCCGCAGAGATGTAGCATCACGTCCCACCTAGTCTCATTATCCTGACACCAGGCCGACCCAGTTGCGTAGCGAGGGTACTTAGCGCCCGGGGACAAAACATAAACTTGGCGCCCCCTTAATTAACGCCCGGGGACAAAACATAAACTTGGCGCCCCCTTTGAGTGCATCTGAGATAACGAATAGTTCTATTTTCCTCATTTTGGCGCCCCTGGCACATGGCGCCCGGGGACAACTGCCCCCCCCCCTTGCCCTCCCCAAGCTACGCCACTGGGCCGACCAGTCCTAGCACTAACCTCTTAATGCTGAGCGCCAAGCGAGGCAGCTGCTAGTACCATTTTTGGCGGACGCTCGAACTACTTAAGGCACAGGAGCGGTAACAATACATGTTCCGAGTGGACTCATAAACCAGTGTATTTTATATTGCCGAGGGATTTGCACATTCGTTTTCGGCGAAGGCCCGAAATATGCTTTACTCATTATGATTTAATTGAGAAGATAATAATAATAATAATAATATTAATAATAATAATAATAATAATAATAATAATAATGTGGACTTAGTACAGCACCTATTCATTAGAAGTTCTAAGCGTTTAACAATATTAGATAACTCGTAAAAACATATACAACGACAAGATTACAAAAACAAATACCATGAAATCACAAAAGCAAAAACATGTTCACAATAATTAAGGAAATAAACATTATTAAGTCTTTAAGTCTGTTCTTGTAGTCAAAACAGGTGTTTTAAGAGCACTCTTCAATGAACTCACAGTGCTCTTGTGTCTAAAATCAGTGGGAAATCCGTTCCACGTAGCAGGGTACCTGGTACGCAAAAGAATTTTGTCCGTAGAAATCTGCAACCCAAACTAACACCAACATTATATTGTGCATGGATATCAGGAATGTATAAACATCCACTAGTAATTTTTTAAGTGAAAAAGTTATATAACTAAATAAGAAATGAATAAATGCTCGCACATTGTAATTAGGTGTAAGTAATCCATTACAATATCAGGAAAAGCTACATAAGACTGCTGAATACTTTTCGGATACTTATGACACGATCTGTATTATAAAACAGTTTGATTTGGACATCTTGTACGCTTAGCATATGACCTTAAAACTTTGGCAAAGAAATATTTAACTGATTTAAATACCATACTATCCGTGCTATTACGTTGACCTAAAATGTGACAAATACATTAGTTACATTAGTAACAATTGCGAGTGTAACAACAACAGTGATTACTTATTCACCTCAATTTTTTATTTGAAAGACATCAACCATAATTTTAAATTTTTCAAATTATTCACGGCTGTGCCAATTTCGTTGCAATAGGTTGTGCTAAATGCAATTAATGATGATGAATATTACAAATCACACAGTGATTCAGGCCCGGCCCTAGGGCAAGGCGAACGAGGCAACCGCCTTGGGCCCCGCGCTTCTCCGCAATGCAGTTTTTTTGCTTGGGGCCCCCCGCTCATCGCTTGCTGCTATGGGCCCCGCATGCTGCCTTGGGCCCCGCACATCCTAGGGCCGGGCCCTACAGTGATTATTCAAAGTTTTTGCACGATTATAATGCAGTTGGTAACCTACTGAAAATGTTAACAAAATATCTTTCAATTATACCCTTTTTTAACAAACATGCACCCTGAAAGGTAATCGGCCACTGTATGCCTATCATTATATTCAGCAGTTGCATTCAAAATCATGAGTGGGAGAAACAGTGCTGCTATGCGCAGTTATGACTGAACAAGTCCAGAAGGAGGGATGTTTCGGTTGGTTTGTAGCACGCTATTTAATATCCGCTCACTGTGATGTAAATGATGACTACTGTACTCTAAATCCAATGGCACAATTGACTGAAGCTGACCGGCATCTTCACTAGCCAGGGGTCAATCCACATTGACCCTGAACATACACTTAACATACACGGACAGTAGAACGATCACTAGCCATGATCACTGGAAATAGGTACCTTGTTACGGAAACTGTCCATGGACGAATATGTCTCTGGAACGGAGTACGTAACAGATAAAAATGTATTAAGAAAAAGAAAATAAAAAAGTTAGGAATAGAGATGGAAACAGGGGACCTGTGAATACAGAAGTAGGAATAGAGATGGAAACAGGGGACCTGTGAATACAGAAGTAGGCATAGAGATGGAAACAGGGGACCTGTGAATACAGAAGTTTTGGAGTACGACTCTTGGAACAACCCCCGAAAACAAAAATTATTTAATAAATAAATTTTCTTACAAAATTCTTTTTTGATTTTGTACTTGAAAAACAAAATGAAAATATCGGGAGTGGGTACAAGAATGCATAAAATCCTTTAAAATGGTTCGGAAAAGCCTTGTGGGGAGGGGACACAACCGAGGCCTCTAGCTTATAATAGCAAAAGGTCAAGGGCGTGCCCACAAATAAAACGGGTATATGTATCAGCCAAACGGTATCTGCCGCTCCTCTTTCTGATTGGATGCACGTCAATGAAACTAATCCTATCAGATTAATTGTTACATTTATCTAGAACAAAATAGGTGGGAATAATTAAATAAGCCTCTATATACAACGACACCTGTCCCGTGCAATTTTTATCAATTTAACCCGTCATACGCGTTTTTCGTTGGAGTCAAGGCACGTGGACATAATTTAAGTCACCATTTTGAAAACCTAACAGGACAAGTAACAATTTAACAATGTCTCTGTTTAGTTAATTAATTTTGCTGTGTATAGCAAGCAATGTCTCATTACCAAGGGGCCATTTGTTCAATACAGTCTTTTGGCTACCTCATGCACCAAGGGTCGATGTGAAACGAAGTGGATTGATGATCGTTGGCCGTCATGTTAATCCCAAGTGAATAGTTTTTACTTCGTTGTGAATTAGTCTGTCGAAGTTCCAGACCATTGTAACATTAATATGAACTGGATCCAATCCACGAAGAAAACTTATAAGGTTTTTGCAATTTGAAACCCGATAGGAATAGCAGAATTTTATTTTTTTAATAAAATAAAAATGAAATCTCTGATCGTAACTCGTACCACTTATATTGTATTCATTAACATTTATATATTTACTTTCCATGTACATGCTTCTACCATTATACAAACAAGAAAACACGCTTGCTTATTCGCGAAAATTCACAGTAAAGATTTGAGAAAATATGCAGTGTTTTTAGAATCCCATATTTTCATTTATTAGAGATATTATCTCTATCTAAGCATTGAAGAAAATCGCTGACTGTGAAATTGAAATCATACATATACATTGAACAGTTTGTAAGATTTCAACCGGGATATTATCAGAGGGAAACGAATGGATCAAAGAAAATCAGGAAACTGAACTCATATGCAGCAGATGGTTATTAAATAAATTACATTATAATAGCTTTAATCATTTTTAATCTTTATTTATGTGAAACATGTTAGAGAGTTATGATCTTGTCATCAACCTTGATTATATATCAGAACCCTAGCCAAAAATTATGATACTTCTCCCATCTCTCTCTCTCTCTCTCTCTCTCTCTCTCTCTCTCTCTCTCTCTCTCTCGTACACATCTATGTTTACTTTCAGTATAATTAATTTGGGATGAGTGTAAATATGAAAATAGGAAATTTTTTATATTACAGTTGATTTGGAGACACACCCTTCTTAATAGGCTGGTGTTGTTCCTATTCATATGAGTGTTTGTTCACCAATACAAATTTTGTTTATAAAGGATATAAAACATATAAATATTTTAATTAACATTTTACATTTTACACAATTTTATATAGTGCCTTGGTATTAAGGCCATTAGGATACAAAGTATCTAACTTATGAACCCAATAACTTTTTTATGAGTCTATTCATGTCTCCATGCACAATATCTATTGGCATGAAAGAGAAATCGAGTAGAGAGTGATTATTGGTATTAAAATGTATTGATATATTAGAGGAGAACTGAGGATCTCTATAATGTTTTATATGAAAGCGATGATTATTCATTCTCTTCGAAACTTGTTGAAGTGTCTGTCCAACATATTGCATGTTACATTTTTTACAGGTTATCAAATAAATCACATCAGTTGATACGCAGTTAATATTATAACGTAGAGAAAATACTTCGTCTGTATTGGCGCTACTAAAAGAAGTACTTTCTCTTACATTTGCACACTGAGAGCACCGATGTATGTTACATTTAGATGACGAAAAATAACTTTTTTTATTTTCTGTTTTATTGAAGATTCGTGATTGCAATTAGCGTTAATGAAAATGTGAACTGATACATTTTATTTGCGTTGGGTCACATTTTGAGACTCAACTGAGGAGTTCCTCTAGGTACTATGCCAGCCTGGTTCGAAAACGTAGAAGTTCGATTATTCTGTGGATGCGAACTTCACGTAGCTCGGAGTAATACGACAAAAATAAAACATCTCTCACAAAGCCATGTTACAACTAAATGAATTATAAATTTCGTGTTCGCTTAATGGCCGTCTGAGTGAGAAAAAAAATTCATATAACCATTGCTATAAGAAAACCTGGCGTGGAATGTCTGCCGTATAATAAGTGCTGCATTAACTCTCATCTTCCTCTGCGGTGCTAAGAATTTCGTCAGGTGTAATGTGCGTTTTTCATATTGACTGACACGAATACGATCCAAGAATGAAACCGACAAGCAAGAAATGAACTCTTTACACATTCACGGGCGTGAACACAACGCCAAAATGAAAAGAAGTAAGCATGTCCAAAATCAAGTTAATGTATTCCTGACAAGTAACTTTTATTTTGGGAAACAAATAATACATAGTTAATAGTTCGTTGTGAGTGTGGGTTAAATATTAGGATCATTATTATTAAAATATTAAGCATGTTTATTTGGGTTTGGGTTATGGACGTTCGTATTCCCCATGGAATAACCTGATGTACCAGATTGTTCACCACCTGAGGTGCCCACACGTGATGAGTAGTCCGTGAGCTATCAAATTTTTGTTCCTAAATCGTATACACAGGAAATTCTTAGTCAAGCCCATGAAACTCCTTTGGTTGGTCATTTAGGTTTCAGTAAGACTTATAACAAGATCTTGAATAATTTTCATTAGCCAAATATTGAAAATGGGTTTTTGTAAATATTGTAGATCTTATCAGAGTTGTCAAATGGAAGGAAAACCAAATCAGAAGATACCTAAGGTTCATTTGCAACCTATTCCTGCTTTTGACGAACCATTCAGTAGAATAATGGTAGACTGTGTCGGTCCCTTGCCTAAGACCAAGCCATGCAACCAATACTTATTGACCATAATGTGTGCGTCCACATGATTCCCAGAGGCAAATCCTTTGAGAAAAATTAAAACTTAAACGATAGTAAAAGCTTTGATAATTTTCGAACTCTATTTGGCCTTCCCAAATCTGTTTAATCTGATCAAGTGTCAAATTTTATGTTTTGAATTTTCCAGCAAGTTATAACTGAATTAGGCATTCAGTAATTTAAGTCCTCTGCCTATCCCCCCGAAAGCCA
This sequence comes from Megalonaias nervosa, assembly GCA_016617855.1. Taxonomy (NCBI): domain Eukaryota; kingdom Metazoa; phylum Mollusca; class Bivalvia; order Unionida; family Unionidae; genus Megalonaias; species Megalonaias nervosa. The sequence continues at coordinate 12,587 of JAECUM010055010.1, forward strand.
AGGGGCTTTAGAAAGATTTCATCAAACTTTGAAAACTTGGATTCGGTCATATTTTGTTTTGATTCCGGAAACGATTGGGACGAATGTGCTTATTTACTGTCGTTTGCTGTTACGGAATCAGTTTAAGAGTCTTTATGATTTAGTCAATTTGAACTAGTTTTTGGACATACTGTCCGTGGACTATTGAAGTTGTTAAAAGATATTTTTCTTTAAAATGACAACACAAAAATTAATCATCTGACTATGTCTCTAATTTCAAATATATGTTGTTCAGGGCTTGTGAAGCTGTAAGAACTAATCTCCACTCTACTCAGTCAAAAATGAAATTAAGGCACGCGAAAATACAAAGGAAAGGAGTTTTCAGCCTGGTGATAAAGTTCCGGCTATCTTGCCCATAAAAAAACCCTCTTCAGGATAAGTACTATGGTACTTTCACAGTTGAAAAGAAAGTAAGTGATTTAAATTATATCATTAATACTCCTGGGAGGCGAAAACAAAAACAACTTTGTCATGTAAATATGTTCAAGGAGTATGTCGATAGAGATAGCCATGTTAATCATGCAATGAATTTAGTTGTACCTGTCTGTTATGTTTATTTGATTTGCATAGTTTCTTATGTTTTATTTATTATATGCTATAGGTTATATAAAATTGAATTTTGTACCTGACATTGTCCAAAATCAAGTTCATTGTCTACACGACTAGAATCATTGATTTTTTAATTCTGTAAACAACTAATACAAAGCTAATATTTTCTCTACAGGTGATGGTTTAGTACTAGTATCATTATTAATAAAAGTAAACATATTTATCTTGATCTGCGTCAAGAACATTGTGTTTACCTTGTTCTTTATTATAATTTGTGCAACAGATTCTTCTAGAATGGAAGTTTCCATTAAGTAATAGCTTTTTTAGAAAATGCTAATTGTGTCCTAGGTCAAGTAGAAGGGTTTATAACCTTGATTAATGGGACAATTCTAAAAGAAAGCTTTAGTGTATAAATCTATCATTTTATGAAGGGAGGTGTTATGTATATTTAATTTGTATCGTGTGCTATTTTTTTCTCCATTATTATGTGTTATGTTTAATTGTATTTTGGATTTTACCTTGCCCAAAGTCAAGTTCATTGTGTACCTAACCAGTAACTTTTAAACAAATAATACATAGAGCATCTCAAATGAGTGATGATTTAACACTGAATTTATGAAACGAGTTTAATAATGTCCAGCTTTTGCGAGCCTCGGTGAGCAAAATCTGGACATTATTCAACGAGTTTCATAAATTTAATATTAGATTATTACCCATTTGCGATTCTTTTCATCACATAGTGTTTATTTCAGTGGACATTATTTAGATGGAAAGAAGAACGAATAACTTCATTCATTCTGACAGACACTGCACCTTTCATTTGTTGTGCGTAAATAATAGTACAAACCAAAGTTGAACTAGTATTGACGTTTAAAAGATTATACTTTTCTTACAAACTATAAATCAAAGAACAAGCGTCCTTCCGAATAGGAAGAACATTTTACACAGACAAAATCATTTTTCAATACAGAATGCCCAATGTGTCTGATGTCGCATTGTTTGATGCACTACCCGTACAGTTGACGATCCATGTTTATAAAACCCTAAAGTGTCACTTTCGCAACTAAACATTACATTTATATTGCGATATTCATGTGAAAGATGATTTACTAGATGCAGAAATTCCAATACTTTCTGTAATGTATTTGTGACCGGATATTTGCAGTGTTTGATTTGAACAGTAGACTACAGAATATGCAAACAAATTTCATTTTGACTCGGAATTGCATCACATATTTTACCATGTAAATATGCAGTGGTTGGATAAACTTCTGTCACTTTGGAGACCAGTTTATGTTCACATTCTTCTGTGAACAGAGGAGAGTTTCTTTATTTCTTTACGCTAATATTTAAACCACACATGTATATAGAGTGGATTCCCTGCTACAGATATATCGCCTCCCTCAGCCACCACCCCACACAAGCAATACCCATAGTTTTACTTGTTGTTGTTATTGTTTTTGTCTTGTGGTTTTAGCAATTTCTCAAGTTATGATATGTCATACATGACATAACAAACCCCTGTGGGGGTAAATTAGCCATCTTGAAGCAGACGAGACCATTTTCCCCAATTCCTTTTCGCGAGTCGATTCGAAAAATGGCGGCCAAAAATGTTCATCGAAAACAAAACATTCCAGAAGGCGGGGTTAAAAAAGTTTTCCCACGATCGCAGCCAATCAGTAAAGAGAATACTGCGCAATAATTTCATGGGCTTATTTGGACCAATCAGAATCACATAAAGTGATATTTTAATGTGTGGTAATATCAAAAATATGAAACAGCACATACTATAGGAAAACTACACCTATTATGTGATAAATAGTTAATATTTCCCTATGAGTGTCTGATCATTGTCAGTAAAGGTAAACATATTTATTTGTGTCTGGGTCTAGTTCATTGGTATTCTCCATGGAATAACATGTTGTACTGATGTTTACCACATTCTTTATTATAATTTTAGTAGCAGATGTTATCGGTTTACAACTTAGAATTTTCTAGAAGTTAACTTTGAACCTACATCCAGGGTTTTCATTTGTGTCTTACTTTTCTTTATATAATCTTATTTACTTGAAAAACTAATCTATTTTGCTTTAATACCTTTAGCAGAATCGTTCTTATTGTTGTATTCAGTATTTGATTTGGGTGGAATTATTTATTAACATTATAATTCACTGGAAATATAAAGCGCTCTTCAATAATATTCTTGTACAGAAACATACACTTGGAATTATAGTGAAGTCAGACAAGGACATTTTGGATTATATTATTGCAATTCATCAAAAGGTTGTTGGCACACCTGAACTTCACAAGCTACTAAAGGCACATTAACACATTCACTGTTAGATCTTATTTCGAACACCACTGGAATTTAATTAGAACTTCATTCATTAGGACTTATGATTGAACTTTTTGAACTATTCTGGATTTAATTTGCATCACTGACGTTCTTTGTAATTTGTCACTTTTGTATTATGGGGGAAAATATTATTTGTTGAATTTTACAAAACTTGACGGTTTCGCTCTTTTCTCTGACTTAGTTTAAGACCATTGAGCCATAATAATCGGCCTGTAGATAGTGTATCCCTTCAGTGGTGTCACTAGGGTTGTTATCACCCAGTGCGATAACTCATGGTGTCACCCCCATGGACCCCCTTCCTGCACAAAAATTCAAAACTTCTATAGACAGTCATGTGCGGTAACTCATGGTGTCACCCCCATGGACCTCCTTCCTGCAAAAAAATTTCAAACATTTTATAGACAGTCATTTTGGTGTCACCCCCTCTGATGGTGTCACCTGGTGCGGACCGCACCCCCCTAGCAACGCCACTGTATCCCTTTGTATGATCTGGGATGACAGAATATACATCCAAATCGAGATTTGGGTATGGGTGGTTATGCATCCAAAAAATGAGGCGTCAGCAATCAAATTCATAGAAACAAAAAAGTCAAAAACAAATAAAAATTTAACATAATTGGAAATTTGTCAAGTACGTAATTGGTAGTACGATTGGTAAAGGATGATATTCCTGATACAGGATATTTAACAAAATACTGTACATGCATGAGAAATATCTTGAAAAATATATACGTAAAGTTAAAATGAGTAGGAAGACTGGGTTAAGCATTTGCCACTCAACAAAGTTTACTCGATCAGAATGTTCTAAGTGGAAAAGGTCGAGAAGAATGAGTAATAGATTTAACTATTACGTAAGCAATCAAGTAGTAAGTTGAACTGTCAATATGTACCAAATATTATCCGATGCGGAACGGTTTCCCCATCCCACCCATTGGCTAATGCGACAGCTTGTTCTCGTGCGGAGCGGAGAAAATGAATTCAAGAAACTTTTTCCCCCTTTCTTCATTGCAAGGTTGGTCCATTGACTTGATATAAGATGCATAGACAAAGATTTGTCCATGGACTTGATATAATATGCATAGACCAAGGCTGGTCCATTGACTTGATATAATATGCAGTGACCAAGGTTTGGTCCATTGACTTGATACAATATGCATATACTTTGTTTACATAAATTATTATCCCAATAAATTTTATACAAGGAACTTTCTCTGGGACAAAAATTGGGGAAGAACCATTAATTAAAACATAAGATATCAAAAACGCCTCTATCTACGGAATGAATACAGAAAAGGTAAACACGTTCAGTTGGTCAGTATTGGTATGTACGGGTTAATTGGACACGGTGACAATATCGTTAGGCGTGCTCGTGAATGTGAAAGTACTACCTACCCTCCTTACTCATGTGTAGCCATGGATAATTTTCTCTCAAACAGAAATTCGAGGTTCCTTCAAGACATTCGTCTGATCAGGATTAAAAAAATCGTTTAGCTTAATAACAAATATACGGGACCGAAATGCCGTCAGATGATAAATCAGATTCAGAAACCATGAGGAAAATAGTGATGTATAAGCAATACTAGAGTTGATAGAAAAATCCACGATCATGACCACGTTTGTTTCTGCTTAAATGAACCGTGAAGTGAATACAAGGATTTTGGAATATGAGAATTCACGGTACTAAACAAGTTCGTGTGTGTTATCAAGAGTATTACATGCATGTGTACCGTGATAGTCACGCCGATGAAATTTGAATACTTAACCACTAGAGTACACCAACATAAGTACATAAGATATCAGTAGCATGTGAATAAACTATATACCATTGGTATACAGGTATCATATTAGCATCAATGTTAATTTTAAGAATTCTTAATTTACGACCAATAAGAAATATTTTCTTTCTAAAGTCGATCAAAAGGTCAACTTTTTAAAACAGGACTGGATGCATGATACACAGGACTTTACGCATGATAAATACAAAGTATGTACACACAGTGGCGTAGCTTGGGGAGGGCGGAGGGGGGCGCCATGTTGTTCCCGGGCGCCATGTGCCAGGGGCGCCAAAATGAGGAAAATACAACTGTTCGTTATCTCAGATGCACTCGAAGAGGGCGCCAAGTTTATGTTTTGTCCCCGGGCGCCAAGTAAGAGGGCGCCAAGTTTATGTTTTGTCCCCGGGCGCTAAGCACCCTCGCTACGCCACTGTGTACACATATTATATAATTATATTTAAAATATTAAGCATTTCAATATGGTATGATTTAAAATTCATTCTATAATTAGTGATAATAAGGTAGCTAATAAAATAATTTAGTACATAACTTTGGATTCCCCCAAATAACCTTCTCAGTTTGATAGCACTGATATGTCGAGCAGATGGATGCTTAAAGACAATTATAAAAAGATTATTTTGGGAGATTTAAGGAGTGTGCTGTTGAAGCAGGAGTTTGTTTTAAGTTGAACTAGTTGAGGAGTTGTTTAGATGTGATATGTAGTTTCGTATTATCATTTTCATTTTGAACTTTCTCATCAATTTCTTCCAAATTTGTGCTTTCATGAATATCCGTTCAATGAATTTGCTAAAGATTGTACTGTGCATATTCCACAAAGTTTTTATTTTATGTTGTCTTTTAAACTTTCTCACGTCTTTCACCCACCCAGCTCCTTTGCTTGATGAATATATTTCTTTCTGTATTTCTCGATGGTTCCTGTGATTTGGAAACATTCTGTATTTTTGTAATACAGTTGATGAATTGTGTCGTTTGAGAAGGATTTCAAATGTTTCACCTCCTTAAATATCCACCTCTGATGTATGAAAAATGAATTTGGCAATAATTGGGCTACACGTGAAGTATTGTTGATTGCTAGTTCTGTGTATTCGCTACAACCCAGAGAATGTGATATCAGCACCAATCTAAGGAGCCAGATCTAAACAATGAATCGGTCTTTTAGCTCTTCTTTTTATAGACTTAAAGAACTTATGATGCGTCCTGTCGTCTGTCTATCATTTGTAGTCTACCCTTTAGCACACGTTTGTTATCGTTACTTCTATACTACTGAAAGGATTGCCATGAAATTTTAACACACAATCATCCCAATATATAATAAGTCCTAATGTTCTCCTTCTTACATCCAATATGGCTGCCACGGTGCCCATCTTGAGAATTTTCGAATCGCCACTTTCCGTGAAAGGTCTGTTATACTGACATTTGGTTTTCAATAAAGACTTTTTATTATTTCTAGTTGGCCCTATATGAAAATGGTGGCCTCAGACATCCAGTAATATAGTCGGCACAGTGGCTACCTTGAAAATATTATTATCATTACTTCTTCATTGGATGGTCGTGTCGACATGGGGTTGTCACAAAAAGATTTCCTTTGATGTTTAGGACGTCCGGAATGAAAATGGTGTCAACAGACATCCAAAATGACCACCACCATCTTGAAAATCTTGTTATCCTTCCTCTTCCTCTGAATGGTTTGAGTAGGACCAAGGTTACTAATTTTAGTGAAATTGTTGTTTTGTCTGATTTTGAACATTTCAAAAGTGCGTT
>JAECUM010055011.1:0-13240 GCA_016617855.1 Megalonaias nervosa
GTCCAAAATTGAGCTTATTAACATGTTCAATTTATAGAAATTTTGTAAAGCTCTTTTCCACGATGAATTTAATACAAAATCAATTTTGTAACATTTTCAAAACCTATTTAATGTCATTTTCTCTCCTTCATTCTAGTAGCCTAGCCCAGTTTTTTCCCCAGAAAAATGTTGCACCACGTCAAAATTAAATATAATTAAGACTTGAAACACAAAATTGCAAGTTTGTTTTGAATTATTCATCATTAAGCCAAATTGTCTACAAAATAGAGCAGAAATATCGATTTAACTGTTATCTCGTGCAATATTACTCTACAGAGACCCAGAACTTGTATAGGTCTGAGATTTGTGTGATGTTATCAACAAGCGAGCGCTGTCAGTATGAACAACACTTCCAAGCCCTCATGATATTCCTTTATAGATATTTCTTATTTTCCCCTTTCTCGTATGTAACTAATTTAATATCATCAGGAATCACTTGGCTTGGTACAATGCCAAAATAGTTTATTTTTTTTATTAAAAACCTCTTTCATCGATATCCGTTTTGTTATTTAGCAAACCTAACACAGCGAGTACTCTTAGTGGTCATTTCTGTGTTGGGTTCCGTTTTGTATGATGTTATTTAGCTTTAACTGCATCCGTGAAACAACCTAATTGGAGAACCATTATATTCAATTTAGTCCCGAATGTATCGACGCCAAATGTCCAATCAGTTAAATCATTTTTTCATTCTTTTCATCCTATAGTCTGTGTTATCAATACTACCTTTTACAACACCAATATTATAGTCTTTGTTATCAATACTACCTTGTAAAAGACCAATATTATAGTCGGTGTCAATAACACCTTATATAATACTAATATTATAGTCTGTGTTATTAATACTACCTTCTACAACACTAACATTATAGTCGGTAGTAGTTATAGGGGGTGTTATAGCGAAACGTAGACTTCTATGTTAAGAAAGTGTCCAGGCACTATGGCGACAAGATTTATAAGGACAATGGGAATTAGCATTACAGACAGGGTCCAAGCACATTGGTGACAAGGGGAAATTTAACATGGGGAATATTAAGTGGGGTAGGCCTTTAAAGCGACAAGGGGAATGGAACAGGGTTGACGTCACAGTACTGGACACGTGCAGAAATGTTGCAAGTGGCTGACCTCAGTTGGGCGGAACACTGGCAACAATGTGGCAAGGGGCTGATCTGAATACGCGTTACTCTAGGTAGGGACAAATACAATAGAGACATAGATATAGAAACATGTATAGAGATATACATATATAAACATAGACTGATGAACATAAATCTATCACACCAAAAATCGACTAAAAACATTTTTTCGGCAAGAGAGTAAATCTTTTCGAGGCCATGATGTTTAATTAGTTCCTTTAATATTTCTTTCCCTTTCTTCAAATTATTGATCTCCATGCTCAATCTGTGTAGGCTAATAGCCCCATACTGCATCCTACCCTAAATTTCGTCCACCATGCCTACTGTATCCTCTACCTCCTTCAATTGCATCATCTTCTCCATGTTGCTGGCCATTTTTGTTTTTCAATGTTGAATGGCGCGAATGACGAACGCTCCAATTTATATGTCTCTAGCACGGACGTGAAGGAAAACATCCCCTCTTACCAGCTACCCATACCATCTACCAAAGAAGACACAGTGATGAGAGTGCTAACCTAAAATACATTTTTATACAAAACAACACACTAATACTAACAAAACCACTATACTTTCTATCAATACATAGTAGAGAAGGAAAGTTTTTTTTATATACAAATCACACCATTACCTACAATCACATCAGCAAAGGTGTTAGTGTTTATGGTCACACTACTCCACATCCACAAATATTTACTTTAGGGACAAGGGTTTGTTAAGGGAAAAAGACACACATACACACACAAACAAACGTACGCGCGCACACGTACTCACAAATACACACACACAAACGAACGCGCACGCACACAAACACAAAAAATATACACACACGCACACACACGTACGCACACACACACAATTACATCATTGGCAACTTTATCAGTCTCTCTTTTCTAGAGATCTGGTTAGCCCTGAGAAGGGTTGTTTGTCTTGAACTCCAAATGACCTGGTTAATACCTGCACCTCCCAGGTCTGGCCCCACACACGCAACGTTGGTTCCAATCCTGCTCCCACTTGATACGTGTGGTAGGGAGTGCAGAGGGGGGTTGAGTGGCCTCATCATCCCAGTTTTCACTCTCAGTGATAGTGAAGACTTCCCTCTGTCTTCTATTTTGCAGCCTGGGATGATGAGGTCTCCTTTTCTCCTGCGGATGCTGTCTTTCTACCTCTTCTTCCCAGTTTTCTGTCTGGGGGACAGCGACTCTTGGTACTGGTACTGGATGTGTCAGACATTGTTGTGGCTTAGGTGCTGATTGTGGCTGTGGAGGTGTCCTCACCTCAAGCTTGACCTCACACATTGGTCTAAGTATAAGGTGAGACAGGGTCTCTCTCTCTTCTTTTCCTCTGCTTCTTTCTTCTTTTTCCTCTTCCTCCTCTTCTGTCCTGGCACTTTCTGCAATGGCCTCCATGGCCAGCTCGTCCTGGAGATACAAGGCATTTTCCAGGTGCATCTGGAGTTCAAGCAGTTTGGTTAGTCTACTCATGTTGTCTCGTTGACGTTGGGTAACCAGACTTGCGAACGCTTCGCATTATATGTCTCAATCACGGGCGTGAAGGAAAATATCCCCCTTACACAAAGATAGCAATACCCCCTTCACCATCAATAACATGGAACGAACGAACCTAAAATAAAGACTCACGATCACTTTTTGCACCTACAAACACACTTTATTATCACTTCTACATATAAAAAAATCCCACAGACTATCTTGCAAGTCAGGGAAACGAAGTATTTATAGGCACAATTCTAATTTTTAACTTAAAGACAAACACACAAAGACAGACAAATATTTCGACAATTTGACTACAATATCGTTACTACATTATTTGGGTAGCCCTGAAAAGGGCTGTTTTTGTTGGAGGGGTTATGGCAATCTGTTATCATCTAAGATTGTGTCCCCGTTAGGCTTTCCCACAGGATAGGGTCTGCCTCTGAGGAAGGAGAAGGAGAACTATTTCGTGTTCACACGACAATCCACAAAACCTCTGTCTGGCTCATGCTGTTGTTGCTGCTGATGTTGCTGTTCTCTCTGCTGTTTCTGAAGTCTGTACTTCTCAGTCCATTCATCTTGCTCCTTCTTGATTTCGTCCTTAAACACCTCTCCTATCAGGTCTTGGGCTACTTTTAGCATCCTGACATTTTTAATCTCATCAGGCTTGGGTATCAGGTTTTGCCTGACACGATGTAAATTCACGTGGGCTTCGTTCAGTTTAGCTAGTCTTGAACACATCTTCATAGGGTGAAGAGTCAACAATGGATGGTCAGACTGGAGACCGCGTCACTCTATATGGCTCAAGCGAGGACGCGATACAGCCCCAAATTGCCGGGACCCTGTCTATAATGCTAATTTTTTGGGGTCGAAAAGCTATATAGCTTATCTCACGGTGAGGGATACAGAGACAAGTAAAAGAGCATGGATATTGAAAACAAAAATGTTTTTAAAAACAAACCATCAACACTTTTTTCAAAAGATAACATTTTTTATTCAACCAACAAACAACCACAAAATCATATAACATAGCAAATCATACAATATCAAAGAACATATTTTTGACAAGGTTGACAACGTTGTGAAGTCAAGTTAGACTTTCACAGATGGAAGTCATTGGGCCATTGATGTACACAACATATCCTACCTAAGACAAGAGATATCCATAATGGTCACAAAACAATCGATCTACTTTTTCATCGTTTCTAGAAGAGTCACGATCAAAATAAGTCACTAAATGTTCTAAGGGATATCCAAGACTGCGTCGATGAAGAAAATACACGCAATATTGTCCACACACCATGGAATTTGTGCCTTGTAATTTCACATTATTGAAGTGAGTCGTCATGGCATTTCTTCTCATGAAGTCAATGATCTCGTCTTTCAAAGACGGTAATCCATACGAACCAACATACTCCTCACAGGCATCGTGGGGAAAGTAGACGGCTACCCAGTTGGTTCCTGGGAGATGACTGTCGTCCGTGTTGATGACATTTAGGCATGCGATGAGGCAGTTCGTCTTTAGCACACACGACAAGATTCCAAGAAGCGGTATACGAACTGTTCTTTAAAAGGTAATAAAGCTCCGAGGTATCCATTTTTGTTATGCTTATTTTTACTTGTTTTTCACAGGTAATGATAAGTCATCAATTCAATCCTGACCTTTAGTTTGAAAATCTCTATCAAGTAATTGTCTCTTCGTTTCGTCTCCGTACTCTGGTCCAAGAGAGATTCGATGCGATGCATCTCTAGAGCAGTCAATGGAGGGAAAGAATGATCACGCAAGTCTTTATACCACTGATGCAATACTGCTTCTTCCGAGATGAGACCTCAAGCGTCCTCCAGATACTCGTCCAATTTTTCTTCTTGACTTATCATCAGACACTGATGGTGTTGAATTTGACTGGGATGATCGTTTTGACATCCATAGCAATCTTTCTTGGTGAACCCTGTAATGGTTTCCGCCAGATGTTCAGCAAGACCACAGACTAAATGTTCTTCTTGTTCTGACCATCTGGACATTAATCACCATGTCCTCTTCATCTTTGTCTTTCTTGGTGGGTGGTTCTCATTCCACTATGTCATCCCATTCTATTTCCAAACATTCTCTATCATTCAAAGAGGGATAAGAGTCTTCCATTGCTTCTAATAGTCTGGAATGACTTCTCTCAAACTGTTGATTCCTATCGTATTATCGAATTCGGCATACAAGATGACGTTCACCGTCTTCTCCCGGGCTATAGGTTCAGCAAAGTGAAGTTCTACACTATCTGGCCGGATTTTATAGGGTGGAAATGTCCCTTGTCCCTGTCTTGGTCAGGAGTGAAATGAAAGGTCCACAAAGCGTAGCCTTCTTCATAACCTTCGTACGTAATACCGTGGCTGGTGTTGGTCCCTAGCTGTCCGGTGGCTTCGTATAGGGACAAGTACGACCTCAAGTAATTCTTCTGGGCAAAGTCGGGTTCGAAGGGCCTGGTACACAAGGTCTTGCCATCGCGACTGACTTCGATTTTGGACACGTTGTAATGCTAAAAGTGGAAAGGATTTTCATTGTAGGCTCCGTTGAAGGCTGTATTCTTGACGATGTAAATGATTAAACGCTTGGGTAACTGTCCTTGGAACAAATGATCTTCGACCATGGATTTGTGTTCAGTGGGAATGGTGAAGGTTTTCGCTTCCTCGCGTCGTATCGGATACTTGGAGGTCGTTCTGCTTAAAGTGTGAATGATGTCGATTTCCACTTTAGGTAACACTTCTACGCGTCACACGTAGAGTCGGGCTTCTTGGATTTTCGTTTTGTAAGTGGCATCAGCTGCAGCCGTCAAATGGAAAGCGACACTTCTGCTATTCTGTCTCATACGGACATCCACACCGTTCAGCAATTACTTCTCTTGTAACCGCATGTTCAAATGCAACCGGTCCATCATTTCTAAACTACGGCTTTTTGCAATTTTCTCTTGACGTTCCGCAAATCCAGGGTTGTCTGCATATACCTCGTCGAACTGGCCCGCCTTGTCAGGTTTCCATACCACGCAGGCATCCAAATGTGTGTTCTTGGCTTCTTTTTCCATAAGTCAAGATATTTCAGGTACGCTCGGTAAGGTAAGTATCCATACTGCTACTGACCAGTTTGTTATTCGAATATAAATCCTCTTCACTGAACAAGGAATGCATGAAATTGTTGACGGAGGCTACTTTTTCGTCGCCGTCTTTACTGCTATCGTTCGCTTCGGTAGCTTGACTTTCAAGTACAAGTAAATGCTATTCAGATAGATGTAATATTCGCGCTGTCCTTTGATTTCACATTCAATGAGAGTTGAATCCGTCAAAGAGGAGACGGGATGAAATTCTACCCATTGGGATTCTTGCTTCGACATCATGGCGAGTGGAATGACAAACAGATCCGGGTCCGACTTGGAACATGTGCAGGACTCTCGGTGCATCATTTTTTCTTTCTCTCTCTGTAATTTAATAATCAAAAACGTCTAATTCTCGGACGGTTCTTCTTTTCTTGGTCTTTCTGTCTCAGCTGGTGTGAAGAACTTTGAATGGTGTCTTTGTCATCGTCTATTTCTGCCTTGTCCTTGCTATGGCGTCAGGGAAGCAGGAATAGCTGACTCCACAGCGTCCAGGGTATTTATAGAAGTTTCTCGTTCGCCCAAAATGTCTTTGCCAGTTTGAAGCAAGAAATTGATCCCTGCTTTCAAGAAAACTCTTTTGGGGTTTTGTTTATCGATGATGACATTTTGGAGAAATTCTTTGTCTTGCGTCAAAGCGGTATCTTTCAAGGCGTGCAATCCCCGTGTCACCATCAGTTTCAAAACGGGGGTCACCGAACGAAACTCCGATTTCAGCATATCTCCTAAACCATGTCCTTGCTGACGAATGACTCCTCGGTACACTGGATACATGACTTACAAGTCGTTAGAGAATAGTTTTCGAAAATGGAGTTTCACCGTGACTTTCCCTTTGGTGAATGGAATATTCTGTCCCAGATCTCCTTTTATAGTAATGTTGACAGTGTCGAAGTACGACTTACTGACAGGTAATTAGTGAGGATGGACAAAATCGCGGTGAACGTGATAGGTGTTTCCAATTTCAACGTCAGGGGCGGTGGAAGAATCCCTTTTGAAAAGAATGACTAGCAGCAATGGTACGGAGGTGTTTCCCACCACATTGTATTCCACCACATCGAAATACACAAAGATCAAATTTAATCTTTGGTTCAGTTCTACCGGGAATCGAATAAAATGCACAAAATCCAAGTTGCCTTTAACGGGTGGCATGTCTTTACCATTGGTCATCTTGAGGTCTCCACCGAAAATACCAAACAATTCAGGACAAAATTTAATTCCTAACAGTTTGTCATCCGCAGATTTAATCAGCAAGAGACGAGCTATTTTATGGTACTCGAGGGTGACACTTTTTTGTATTCTCTCCAAATTTTTGCCAAAGAGCTCATTGTACCTGGTAGAAATCGTGTTCACCAGATGATGACCTCTAAAATAATAGCCTGGCGGAATTACCAACTTATAGATGTATCTTGGAGTATTGGCGGACAATGCTCTTTTCCTAGAGCTATCTGATGTTGGGTTTTTATCCAAGCAGTCTTCTCTTTGGTCGTCCAGAAATTTGACCTCAAAAGTGTTTTGATTTTCAGTGATGTTTTTGATTTGTGAAGGGTGAATGATTTCGACCAAGACCACTTCCCAATAGGCATCGTGATCTAATTGAATGGCCTGAGCCAGTTTGGCCGTGAAACAGCACAATGTGTTTTGGGGAAAACATCAATGGAACTGTCAATGGATAACGTTAAGTAAAATTGATTATTCATAATTCCAGAGTTCTGCTGTCCGAGTGGTCACTGGAGGTCAGAGAAGTGTCCAAAAGAGGATTGTTGTTCCTGTTGTTTTGGTGGTGACTTTTGGGAGGGTGACTGACGTTGGGCGCAAGACTCCCGATGTTACCATTAAAGCATTTTAGGGAAGGATTGGGAAGAAGGTAACCGATGCAACTGCTCAGTAAAATGGTCCACAATTGTTTGTCTCCTTGTTGCAAACTTAAATTGGCAATAGCAGCACCAATGACACAATACACCACAAAGATTTGGCAGAAAAGACGGTTTGCGTTTTAGGCACACGTTCCTCACAGCACCCCACCAAGGATGGCTTTTGTAGATCTTGCACAGAAGAACTCGTTGAAGGAGTGGTCACTGCTGTGGTGGTTGAGGCTGTCTTGAAGGGCATGATGGTCACTTCCTTTTATAGTCGATGACTTGCGAAGCCTCGATCCAAAAGTAAAAAAATTGGGCGGATATCCTTTCCAACGCACTTTGACTTCTTTGACAAGTCGTTTGCCCACATTACGGGTTCTTCGATCGAGAATGCTTTCGATGTCGTACACTTCGTCTTCGTTTTTGGTCACGCGTTGTAACTCGGGCAAGAAAAACGTTCCTTTGAACACTTCCCCGTTCATATCTTCCAATTTATAGACTGCAGGATGACGGCCACGCACTCCTCTGATGACACGAAACAATTAGGAGGTCCACTTGGGTAAATAACCTTTGTCGAAAGCGCGTTTGGTTTTGCCAATGCGCACCCAATCTGCTGATGACAACACTTCACCTTTCCTGGGGACAGCCACAGTTGGGAACGTACCAAACTGAAGCCCAAAGACGGTCACTTTAATGTCGGGAGTCACCTCTTGGGGGGGGGGGGGCACATCCGATGCTCCTATGTAAGATTGGTTGTACTCTTGGACCAGGTGCGGTAAGACGTCAATGTACTTGAGAAAGAGTTGATGCGTAAAATATGTCCACATGCGTTCTTTCAAGGTGTGTTGAAAACGTTCCACGATGCTGACTTTGGTTTCGGGATTCTCGGTGGTGAAAAATGAAAGTCTCGTTTCTTCAATTCTTTTTGGAAAGCTTGGTTCAGAAATTCGGTGCCTTTGTCGGTTTGCTATCGAAGAGGGTGACGACCGCTTTGTTTCAACACCAGTTTGAGGGCTCGCACTCAGTGCTTGATTTGGAAGTCAATAGCACGATTCAGGCAAATTTGGAAAAGACGTCGATGACACAAAACAAATATTTGTAGCCACGATTGTAGGTGGCCAGATGAAAGACATCGGCTAAATCGGCTTGCCATTCATGATCGATGCCCTCCACTCGGGTGCGACTTCTGGAAAATTTTTGTCGAATAGGTTAGTGAAAGTTGTACGTGGCTTGTTCTTGTAACCATCGTTGCACTTGAGGTAAACGGACACTTTTGAGTCGAGTTTTGGCTGCACGATACAATTTCTGAACTCCTCCGTATCTCGCAGGTTCGGCTGGGTCGTAGTAAGTGTTGGCTAACACATTCTCCATCAGGACTTTTTTCCTTTTTAAATATGTCACCCACTCTTCATTGATGTTACTCTGGATGGGGTGACGTGGTGGTTTGGAAACGGCTTTACGTGTCCTATGTGCCACGGGAGTAGAAGTCGAGGGTAGTGGTGGTAGTGGTAATGGGATGGCTTTTGTCTTCCTTTCTTTTTTCACTTCTGGTTTCCCTTCTTTCCTTTTGGCTTCTGTCGAAGGACGAGTGGACATCATCTTTTTAACCCAAGCTTTAATTTCTTCTCGTTGGGATGTGGGGGAAGGGGTCAACAAGGACGCTGAAATCTTACTAGTAATGGGAGCTGCTGAGGGTGCTTGAAAGAATTCTTGTGCTTCTTCTTCCTCAAGTATCGGTGGGGCTGCGTGTGTCTTGGTCACTAGCAGTGGTGGTGGTGGAAGTGGTGGTGATGGACTTGTTATCAGGGCCTTAGAATCTTTCAGAGTCGGTGGAGCTGTTTCGTCTAAAGCTTTCTGGCGAAGGAGTTTAAGTCGTTGCAACATTTGACCGTACCGTTGCGATTTTTCCGTTTCTGACATATCGCTGCGAACCATCAACGATTGCAGTTCGTGTTGTAACTGGAACATAGCGGTCAAATTAGGATTGGGAGGTAAATGCGGGGTCCGTTGTTCTTGCCAATGATGGAATTGCATCCAGCGTCTGTAAGGCACTAAAGCCAGGTTAAGTTCTTCCATCAGATTCCAAAGGTCACGTCTAAGATCTTTTGACTCCAGAGACCTCCTTTTATCTTCTTTATCCTTTTTATCTTTCACCCATTTGTGAAGCAGCTCCAGTCATGTGTACAGTAATCATTGTTCCCAATACTCCTTTCGTGCTAACATCAGGTGCATAAATCATCCGCGTTGTACCAACATCTTTTTCTTTTGACGGACGGGTACTTTCTTTTGGACCAATTGGCTAAGAACGTGTCGATGGTTGGCTAAGCATTCTTTCTGATGTTGAGATAAAGGTATCGTTCCTTAATGACAGGCATCACGCTTCGTGGAAAGGTTCGTAAAGGACTAAATCGGGACATTTCCTGCTTAGATAAATCCAGTAAACTGTAACATGCCCGATCTATCTTTGGACTTTGATGTTGGGGGTAGGTACCTTGTGAGCAGCTGCCGAAGTAGGATGAGTAGCAACCAAAGTCTTCTGGTCCTCGTCCAGTTGAACAATGTCTGACCACTGGAACGCTTTTATGTGAGTCAGTTCTCTTTTAGCATTTAGGCACCAGTGGTTCAAACATTCGTGTCCTAACGGATGCAATTGTTCTTTGCATTGGACTTGCCTTTTTACCAACTCTCGGTAAATTGGTTCTCTTAACTCCACAGGCAAAACACAAATTTTCTCTTGTAAAGTATCCATCACGAGATTACTTAGGTTGTGAAATGGTAGCCAGTTTTTATACCCTCTTTTGTTGGAAGTAAAACAAATAATATCTTCCAAGAATCAGGAATCGCTAGTTCGAGGAAAATAGCCTCGTTTATATTTGTGACTGAAGTAGTGTCCTCCCATAATCAATCTTCGTTTACTTTGGAAAGAGAATAGTTTAAAAATGGAGAAATGATTCTGAATTTGTGTTTCACTTGTATTTTGACAAACTCTCGGTAAATGCGTTCTCTCAACTCCACAGGCAAACCACAGATGTTCTCTTGTAGACTATCCATCCAGAGATTACTGGGATACCAATAAAGGTAGGTAGTGACAGTGCGGAGACCATCGAGCACACTCTATGCCAGCGGAATCATTCTGTTCCCACTGGTTAAGTGACACACCCCAACTGAAACACTTCACTTTATCACTTTCGCCCAAGTAGATAAATCCGGCTCTGGCTAATTCTTCGGGGGTAGGTCCTCCCAGATATTTAGGCCATTTTGCTTGGAAGGTTTCGAAACGACTTTCAAAGTCGCAGTATTCATACAAACGCACAGGGAACGAATATTCTTCTTTCACAGGTTCATTTCGATGAGGGTACGGTGAAATCCGCAGTAGTTTGCCCAGGGTTGGATGACATCCCTACATAGGGTGGTAGCTGCATGGTTTCACGTGGAGGATGACATTGACAATGAAAACCAGTAAACTGATAAGGTGTACGATAACGAGGGGCATCGCTTTCGTATCCGTCAGGTTTGACATGCACAGCATCACTTTCCATGGAAGGTATTGTAGTAGTGCTTCCTGAAAGTCGAAGGGGTCCGAGGCGTGAGTGTTCTACGAAGCGTAGAAAGCTTCTTGTCGTTCGGTGCGCATGTTGTCGGGGTCGTAGCAGTGAGCATCAGGCAAATGGCGTAGAACGGCGTGTTGATTGGCTTCGGTATTGAAAAAGTGCGGAAAATAGCCTTTGGATATTTCTGTAATTCAAAACGTTTTAGACATTTGACTCAAAGGCATGGCCAAGTAACTCATCGAACCTTTAAACTGCAGTTGTCCCATTTGCATAAAGATGATTTTGGCTCCGTTCAAAGTGACTTTAGGACATTCGGTGCTTTGTTCCGTATAGTATCTCAGAAGAAAATGTTCATCGTATCCCGAGAAATTGTGAGCCATCACCGTGGTATAGCGATGGCAATCTCCATAACGTTCGATGTCCTCTTGGCTCCACGTCTTTTTCGATGGCGTCTAAGGTCCATTGGGCGAAATCGGTCATCATGTTCGGTCCTCGAAAGATTTTTTCACGTCCCCCAGGAATCTTTCTACAGTGAGGACAATGTCAAAAGATAGGTTCTTGGATGCACTTCTCCCACTCTCGATGAGACACGCAAAAATTAGGAATGTGAATATCGGTCTCTTGCATGCATTCGAATCCGAAAAAGATGATATTCCCTTTCTTCTTGTGGTCATCTTTTTCCTCCTGTTGGGGCTGGTATTTTTGAATGTAGCATTTGTGTTCCAAGTCCACGATTTGGTGACAAATGTGACATCGTTTCTTTCCTCGACATACGTGTGCCTTGGCACTATTGGTACGTATGCCTTGTTCACAAGTAGGGCACAATCTCAGATTTGGCAAGCACTTTTCTGCTGTGAACCTTGCGTCTTCAGATGTTGTTGATAACAGTTTGGGCTGACAAAATTGCGCTGACAAGTTGGGCAATGCATTCGTTGTTGTCCTTCGTCCAGACAGGGTTTAGAGGCAAAACATCATTCACATTTTGATCCACAATGCTTGTGTTGCTCTCGATTGTTATAGCCATAGTCACATTTCTCACAGTAATCACTGTATCCCAGGAATCCGGTGATACTGGTTATGGCATCGAAATGTTCATCGTGATGACAGACGTAAATGTATTTTCCGTCTTTGAATATTTTGCCTCGAAACAACCGAGGTCCGCGCACCTCTTGAGGGTGCACATTCAACGTGTAGTTCGGAGTCAAGACGTCTTGCAATTTTTGCATTTCAGGAATGCCACGTGGTGTGTCTTTAGATAGGCCAGTTTGCTATAAGAGGAGTTCTGCTTCTCTTCTTTGTTTTACTCGGTCGGATTGTTGAACAGTTTTCCAGGGGGTTTTTTTTCCATTCTGCCGTGTCGTTCTTGTCGGCATATGTTCGTCCCACCACGATGGCCCTGACTAAACACATCTTGTCTTGAGGGTTATTAATTTGGACGATTCTGCGCTTGATGCTGCCAAGGGCATCCATCTGTATCACCTTTTTTCGTCCGGTCCCTTTGGGAAGTGATACGTGGGCCATGTACAGTGTCTCTTTTCCATCGGTGATGTGACACTTGTCGTGGGACTACTGCACGTGTTGAGTCTTGTCGATGACTTTGGAAGGTGTCATTTCTGATGGCCTGCTAAACTCGATCCAAACGGTGGACTTCAGACTGTAGTGATAAATGGAAAGTGTCAAGCGATCGTTTTCTTTGGCTTCACATTGTCGTTTCAGTGTGGTTAACAAAGAATCCCATACATCGGTGATGAATTATTCTGCTTTCTCCAACAGTACGTCGGACTTGAAATTTTTAATCTTCACCGTGTACGTGTAGGCCGTGGTTCTAAATTTTCTAGAGTAGCACTTTTCCGTCTCTCAAATGTGAAAGTACTTGTCAGGAGTTACTGGTGGTGGACTTTGGTTTGACGTAGACTCTCTGGGTCTGGATTCTGGCTCACGCTTCTTCGAAATCGCTGGCATGGATTTGAGCCAAGACTTCAGCTGCTGTGCGAGGCGATAGGTCACCTTTCTGCCTCTTACTTTCTTCTCCTTTCT
>JAECUM010055014.1:0-12329 GCA_016617855.1 Megalonaias nervosa
GTTATTGACAACAGCTAGCAGTATTAACATTGAACAAAACATACCACATATACCCTTAAAGACGCTTTAAAAAGGGTCCCTATTTTATATACCTTGTTAACACCGAATGCGAACTAGGTTTAGTATTTCGAATTTTCTTTTAAAACGTCAACAGATCTCTTGAAATATAATTATATTTTAATGTGGCGTGCTTAAACAGCACTTTCAAGGCATAACTAAAATTTTATAGTCGGGTTAAGGAAGCATGTACAAATATGCATTAGAAGCAGAGATAATACATTTAAAGTAATTTATTGTCAATGAATTGGAATTTTAAAAATATTCAACACAATTTGTTACGTTAACTTAAAAATGCATACGTCAACGGTAAATGTTGTAACAAATTTATTCAAATATATTTAGAGCGTTTGAACAAAATAGTAATAGGTTCAAGACAATAAGCTTATGCTTGGCCAATAATAGTCTCATATACAGCAAAGTACTTGAAGCATAACACTGGTCTACAGACAAAATGCTTCCGAAATAAATGTAGTCAAACTTTACTAAATCTGGGTCACTGAGAACGAAAATGCTGCTTAAAATTGTTGATTGGCTCTAGTTTTAAAGATATGATAATGAGTCAGTATATACGACCCTTGACTTGGGAACGGCGGAGGATAAATGAGTTATAAAGGGAAGGGATCTCAATTTAAACCAGAAATGATTAAAATACGTCTTTGACTGTATCAATGAATAAATCTATGACTGGGTTTGGACAGTACTTGCATTTTAGGCAAAACAATGAATGATGCAATCTGAATTTGGTATTGCATCATACATGATATGGATTGCATCATGTTATTCCTAGAAGTCATGGATGGTGCAATCATAACTAAGCTTACATCACTCTGATGAACAAATTGCCCTATATCAGCTCTAGAAATCATACAGTGTCGTGCTATCTTATTTGCGCGTGTTTGACTTTGCAGAAGGACACATTTCTATTTAGCCAAAGTGAGCAGAGATACCTCGTACTTGTGTGAACAATGCAGATAACTTATGCAATGTTTGTGGTGAAGTGACGTTTGCATCACAAAAAGCGCAGTATAAACACTATGGTTAAGAAAGCCAATCACCTTTATTTTGGCTGCAAAATTGGAGATCTTGACAAGAGGTGGGTCCCAAACATATGCTGCAACACTTGTGCAGCAAATCTTCACCAGTGGTTGAACAGGAAAATGAAATATTTGACTTTTGCAGTACCAATGATTTGGAGAGAACCAACAGATCATATCAGCAATTGTTACTTCTACATGGTGCCTGCAGTTGGAAAATGTGTGTCAAAGAAGAAAACGTGGACCGTGCATTATCCAGACATTGTATCAGTTATATGCCCAGTAACCAAGAGAGAAGATCTGCCGGTTCCTGATGCGCCAGAAGAATTCTCAATTGAGTCAGACGAGTAAGATGAAGAAGATGAAATATCTAGTTCTGAACCATCAATGTCACATGACCCATATTTTCTCCCATCCTCCTCCTCTGAACCACACCTCATAACAGAAGGTGAACTGAATGACCTTGTCAGGGATTTGGAGCTATCCAAGAGTAAGGCAGAGCTATTGGGCTCCAGACTAAAGCAGTCGAATCTCCTGGCAGGTGATATTAGGGTTTCCACATTCCGTGACCGCCAAAAGAATCTTGTCCTATTCTTCTTCATGGAAGGTGATCTTGTAGCCTGCAACAACATCGATAGTGTGATGGCAGCCCTCAACATCGTTCATGATCCAGATGAGTGGAGACTGTTCATTGATTCATCGAAGACGAGTCTTAATCTGTTTTGCTGCATAATGGCAATGTTTAGCCATCAATTCCAGTTGGCCATGCAGTCCATATGAAGGAAATTTATGAAAATTTATGAAAATTTGAACACCTTTTAAGGTACATAAACTATGACCAACATCAGTGGCAGCTTTGCGGCGATTTGAAGGGTCTTGCTCCCTTGCATGGTCTGCAGACTTGATACACAAAGTACTGCTGTGTTCTCTGCACATCAGGCTGTATCTGATGAAGGACTTTGTCAAGGACTTTGTCAAGGACTTTGTCAAGGACTTTGTCAAGGACTTTGAAGTACCTGCATGGAAGCTTTCCAAGGTTAAGTGAAGCTAAGATAAAGGAACGTGTCTTTGTTGGTCCTCAGATTCGTGAACGTCTTCGAGATGATCGATTTGACTGTGCACTGCGTGGCAAGGAAAAGACGGCATGGAAAGCCTTCCAGTTAGTGGCATCAAGACAACTACAGGGAGTTGGTGGGAAACCTCCTCAAGGCATTCAAAACCTTGGTTGAAACATATCACAAAAGTTACATTTTTTTGCACTCTCTTCGAGATTTTTTTCCACCGAACTGCGGAGCAATGAGCGACGAGCACGGCGAGCGATTTCACCAGGACATTGCAACAACTGAGAAACGCTATCAGGGCAAATGGAGCCCACCAGTGCTTGCAGACTATTGCTGGACAGTGACAAGAGATGCTGTATTTAATGAATACAAGAGTCAAGCCAAGAAGCGCCGAGTAGAAACTGAACAAAGATTAAACCATGTACTTATATATACATAGTTAGTTTTTTGCCTTTTGTTTCATAATACATTTTATTTATATAATCCTTTTGCTGTTTTTTTTTTAAGTGTTACATAAACAGGACAGGTGAAATATTATCGTATAAAGTAACCATAAACACATGACAAGAACTAGGTTTACAATTTATGATTAAACCTATACTATCTACACAACATACATAGACGTAAAATGTAAAAACTTAAATATCTTAGTTGTTTTAATTGTCATATTTGAATTCAGCACATCAAAATCCATAATAAATAGCACATTTTATCTCTGAAGCAGACGACTTCTATAAAAATTGTAGACCAGTGTAATTTGCTCTTTCTAATTATATCAGTTAATTTGAATATCTGACAATTCTCGAATTAATTAATGTTTCAAGACCTTATCATCGGGCTAGTTGGTACATTACCCTGTCGTTTACAAGTCAATTCATCAATTTCTATATTTCTGGGAGCTAATTATCTTGACAATGACTTTTATGGAAAAATCAATTACCACTAATTACTATTACCTGTCACAATTTGGTTTATGTGTATTTATTCATCTGATTACTTATAATGACCACAATAACGTCACATTGTAAAGGCGGATACAAATGTGCATCTATTTGACCTATCACCTATTTTCACTTCTGCTGAAAAATATCGGGACAGTACAATGATAATTGTGCATATGCACACGAGATTTGACCTGCAAATTGAACCATTTGATGAAAATATATACAAGTTTTCAAGCATTTTAAATAATTTCACTGAGGAAATTTACAATAATTATTTTTAATTGTTGAGCTTTCTTACTTATATTGCAAGTAACAACTGCGAATTACCATTTGCTTTTGTCTTACACAAATGTGTTTTTAAACTATTTGTTTTTCCCTGTCGCAAATGCATTCACAGACCAGTTTTGTCTCCAAGACTGGAAAAGGTACACAAAGCATTAAAAACTTTTCCACAAAAGAGGAAACTCAGACAAGAATTGTGATGATATATTGTGCATCTGTTCGGCGAATATCGCTTTTAACCTGTAATTCTCACAGCAAGCATATGCTGTTCCCTTCATTACTCCATCCATAATAACACCATTACTGCGAAAAGAAAATGATTTAAACTGTTGCCGAATTGATTAATGGCGCTGAAATATTGTTAACAGTATGTGTTACCAACGCGCGAGAATGAATTGCGTTTAAAGAGGATATTTCGTATCTAGTAACAATAAGAGGTGATCATTATTCAATGTAAAGTGATATAACTGACAAGCTATTCGATATAATATCCAAAATAGATTGTATTAAAAGACGAGCGCTTTCATCAAGGGAATAGACGCCTTTCATACCAATGTCTACCAGTTTGAAAGAAAGTATTTCGATGAAGAATGTGCGTTTGACCACGAATAGATTTTAGTTTGAACGAGATACCGTTTGATTAGAAATATATTTCAATTATACATGCCAAAATCATGAGAAACCCGAATGCACTGATTGGATATATGCTTCGTATATTTTCTGTAAAGGGGTTTCTGATTAGACGTTGCGAAAAGTTTGCACGCGCATGCGTTTTAATAGATATCTTTCTAGGCTTAGGCTGCCATTTCTTTTCAAAGAAATTTTATATACAAAGATTACTAGGAGGTTCACGCTGCTTCCGTTACTGATTTTACTAAGCCGCTAACCCTTATATTGTGTGCAGATCTCAAAGCGTGCATTCAACTTTTTGTGACTTAGCATGAAAAAACACGTATGGCTTCTGTGCCTTTTGAGTAATTATCTGTACGACATTTTTAGCAATGATTTTTAGCAATGTCTTATTATCACAAAATTGGTTTCAATAATGTAATACATACAAAGTAAGACATTGAAATCTGCTTGCTCTATTTATTACAATCTTTCTGGATAAAAAAAAAGTATATAAGTATATGTTCTTCTTGAAGATTCCTATCACGCATCCTTCATGTTATTAAAATCTAGCTTGGTTGAAAGTAGTGTACGGTCCTTTTGACGTGCATTTTAAAACGATGCTTTCAGTCTTGTTACCTAATAACAGAATACAACATATATTCTTTATTTTGAAATTTAGTTAGCACTAGATCGTCATCCGATGCTTTTTCATAAACTCACATATTTTTACCATTGCAACCAGTAAATTCAATTTCCAATACAAATCTTGTGTGTTCGTTTTGATATGTCCCCCCGTTTCTCTATGCCTGCAACTTTTTGTTCCGTTATGTCTACGGGTTTCGTTATGTCCGCAATAGAACAATTCAATGTATTTGCATTAAAGCAAACAAAGTAACTTGCCTGTCGCTGCGGAGTTAACTTATCATCATATAAAGTGCTTAGAAAGCACCTCTTCAAACTTAGTTTGAAAAAGTCATTGTTGGACTGTATATGCTGGTGTTGGTTTGTGTGTTTTGTTTTTGTGTTTGTTTTTTAGAGTTAATTATTTTTGTCTTCCCATTGAAATTTCGAAAGAGGGTTATAGTGACATTCTGGATCGTATCATTGTGGCACATAAGGACATTCAAGAAACTTGGTACATCAGGACATTCAAAACTATTGGAATTAATTCAAAACATTCTATACTTTTGGACTTGTAGAAGGACATTTAGAATTATTCGGGATTGAATTCACAATAGGATAAGTGGATTTTAAATTTTCACATTGTAGCTAAGAGAAATAAATTATTTGTTAATTGTACTAAACTTTTTGGTCTCGCTTCGTTATGTAAAACAATGCAAGACCTACAGTCCTAATACCTGCCAAACCATACAGATGGACGTATTCGCTCCAAATTCATGTGTGTGTGTGTGTGTGTGTGTATCTTAAAGTAAACATATCATCGTGTGTGTGTGTGTGTGTGTGTGTGTGTGTGTGTGTGTGTGTGTGTGTGTGTGTGTGTGTGTCTGAGAGCGATAGAAAGTGTGCGTGCATGCTTGCGTGAGTGCTTGTGTATATGTGTGTGTGTGATTTTCTAGGCCATCAACGCATCGATTTATTAGTTTATTAGTTTTTGTTCCATATTCTAAACAGATGGCGGAAAATGATGACGTCGAATTTCATTATTTCATTACAGTACAAAATTTAACAAGGATTTTAATTTCGGACCTTCCATGATTACGTGCACAATAAATTGGTCATGGGCTGCAATCATTTGTATTCTTTCAAAGTCCTCTTTTTTCCTTTAATATAGAAAAATGATGCATTCAACACTCATGAAATGAATATATAAACATGTCGAGATAGTAATTAGTTACATTTCCCATTTATTTCTCAACAACTTGCGTTCATTCAACAGGACAAAACACTACCATTAGCAATTGCATTATCGATCAATATCAACTGCAACTATGTCTCTCCTTATTACATTAATAAATTTCATTTCTTGTATCAGTAAGGACACGTGAGTAAGGAACAAAAGCCGTTATAATTGCAAATATTTGTTTTGAGTTAACGGGGGGGGGGTTTGATATATTTCATGAATTCAGTTTGATACTGGAAGGGTTAAAGGTTGCAAGATCTATATGAGTTAATTTTCCAAATTAAAAAGAAAACAACCAATAAAATTAATGCAACTAATGCAACTAATATCAGTTTAGTGGCATATCAAATCAAATTTGAGATCTGTCATTCATTTATTATATATCCTAACTGACTAATTTACATGTATGCGTCGTGCTTTGATTCTCTGCATCCCTTATTTGGGAAAGTAAAATAGCATGTCGTAACAATGATAGAGATTGATCTGGAATATGTTGTGGAAAGAAAAAATAATTAAAGAATTAATTGAAACAAAATTAGCAGAAAAATGCCTTAAATACATCTTTATACTTTGAGTCCCCTCAACCAGGATTATTCAAGTTTACACAACATGACTCCCTTCTTCATGTGCAAATATACATGCAAATGAAACATATGTGTCATCTGTAATCAAGTTTTGGTTTAGCTGTTAAGTGGAAGAAAATTCAATTATATCATTGTATTTTGGATATGTCTTACCTATTAATTTTAAAAAGTACTGTCTACTAACTTTGACGGAATACACGAACAATCTATAAAACAATAAGTATATATTGTAACAGTGTGTGTTTCGGACCTTTTAACGTACCTTTCACAATCAATTTTCAGACATACCGCTACGACGTCTGCAGTGCGACAGTTTATAGTGATGACTAGCACTGGGACATTGTGCTGCAGACATGTAGCCTGATGTCCCACCCAGGCACATTATCCTGACACCAGGCCGACCAGTCCTAACACTACCCTCTTAATGCTGAGTGCGACCTCCCGCATCCGAGGCGAATGCTCTAACCACTAGGCCATGGGAAAGGTCATATTCAGAGAAAAACTGAAAGTCCTACGTATAGTAGAACTAAAATGCATATTATGTAAAATCATTCTAAACTACATATTATTTGCAGCCAGTCTAAATTAAGATGCGTATTATTTAAAACCAGCCTGAACCAAAATGCATATTATGTAAAACCAGTCTAAACTACATATTATTTACAGTCTAAACTGAAATGAAAATTAATTAAAACCAGTCTAAACTAAAATGCATATTTTGTAAACCCATTCTAAACTGTATTTTATTTTAAACCAGTCTAAACTAGAACGCATACTTTTTTTTAAACCAGTCTAAATAAGCTTCGTGTCACTTTGATTAAATATTGATTCAGTATTATTTATGTACATACATTGACGTTATCAAATCTATTTGTCAACTGTGCGCTAATTCAAATAACTCTGGAGAACAAATAACAGTACAAACAATGTTGCAACCTATAATGTTTGATATTGTAAAGTCAATATGAATACAAGCTTCAAATGATTTGGATGAAATATTTTCTGTTGCTTATCTCCAATGCTATATTGAACTACACGATGTATGTAAAACATATGCTACCCAGACATCACATAATTCATTTATTTCTTATTTATGCACTTCTCAACGATAACTTCCCAACGATGTCACAACATAAAATAGTGTTTATTATTTACCTCTTTTTGGTATTTATCTCTCTTACCTCTGCCCGTAGCCTGTAATATATATATAATGCTGTCGTAGTCACGATACCCTTTTATTGCTGCTCGAAAGTATTTTGTTGTATCGTTCAAGCCCTTAAAAACAGATTCCGTTCCTTTTGATCCTCTAAATTGATTTAATAACTTACAGAACAATTATAGGCATAATTTGTTTTGTTTATGTTTTTTTTATAAAAAAAAATAAAAAAAAAAAAAGATATTCACTTCCATTAATACAAAATTATGAGTTTTATTTTAAATCCGACTGAATAAATATTGTCACAGTGCTGTGTCTTCTCTATCGAGAATATGTCAATGAAAGTAGTATAGAATAAAAGATATCTGTGTTTTGAAGATTTCTTTCTTTTTAGTTGTTATTCTATTGTTGATGTCATATCAAAATCATGCGAAAATTCTTTATCGGTTTTCCCTTTAAGTGGTCTGAATTATATCTGTCTGAATTACACGGAGTACTAGAAATATATCGTCTGCATTATATCTTTCTGAATACACGTAGTACTAGAAATACATGGTCTGAATTATGTCTGAATACACGGAGTACTAAAAATACATGGTCTGAATAAAGTCTATGAAAATACACGGAGTACTAGAAATACATGGTCTGAATATTGTCTGTCTGAATACACTGAGTTCTAGGAATACATGGTCTGAATATTGTCTGTCTGAAAACACGGAGTACTAGAAATACATTGGCTTAAATTCTCAACATAGCTAAGGATATGAACTTACTTTGTGCCACGGAAACTCGATATATCCCAGTGTCATTCACAGTGTATTCGAATCGACAGATATAATGAGCCAGATCAGTCTGATGTTGTTGTTGTTGTTGTTGTTTTTAACGCCATTTTTCCACACATGATAAGCTATATATGCGGCCAGTACATTTGGTGTAGGAAAAACCAGGGAAGAACCATCGACCCATGGAAAGCTCCTGGCACTCTTTCGCACATACCAACTTTGGTCGAACCGAGACCCAAACTCACGCGAAAAGAGGCGAGATGTTTGAGCTATAGGTAAATGCAAGCCCCTGAAACCACTCGGCCACCTTCCCCCAACCCCCAATTGGTCTGATATTCATCATGGTGGGATGTATCCTAATTGGTAGAGGCTACTTTTGGAAAGACTATTCACACGTCGGCATGTACTGGCCGTTGTCCAATATCGTCATCACCAAGATGCCAAATAATATGTCATATTTATACATATTTCATTTTTATTCGCACCAGATAAATAGTGGATTTTAAGCACAGATTTGCCGAATTATTGGGGCGGGGCGACTGCCGCCCCTACCGCCTCAACTCCGACGCCTTTGTTATGTCCTATACTTACAGTACTGATTTGTGTCGAACGATCGTTTATGTAGTAATGAACTACAAGAAATACTCGTCTGTAAGTTTAGCTATTGGTTTTGGAAATGAACGTAGCTTTAACACTAATTATATAATTGTATGCAACTAATCCATATATTCTTCTTTCATAATTATTACAAACAAAAAAAAAAAAAACAAAAAAAAAAAACATGAGGCCCTTTATTAATACGTTTCATGGGGATGGAAATGGATGGACTTTCCCTCTGCAGCAGATTTTCTTTTTAATTTGGAAACAATAAACGGAATGTTTCGGAGCGTAAAAAATGCATTACATCATTACTGAACCAATTCTACAGTTACAGACTAGAAACTTGCGCCTGGATCTCGTGATTCTCATGGACCCGTACGCGTGTGATTAATGTCCCTATTGAAACTTCTATCAGTGATCACGAAGCCATTTTTGTCGCCATAGATACAAAGGTTACTTTGATTTACAAAATCATGTTGATAGATTACATGATCTTGGAAAATTAATAAATTGAAATTGGGCTTAACTGCGTAGTTTAAGGTATTGATGTTGTTATGATAATTAAGCTGCTGAAGACCATTGTTTATATTGCTCATTATTTAATACTCAGAGATCCCAGCTCTTCCCAGCTATCTTTCAACACATTCTTTGTGTCACTCTAGACATACCATTGAATGGTGATATCCAATTAAGAAAACAATCAAACTATTATCTTCCTAAATGATCAGAAGTGTATCCACGAAAGTAGATGTTATTAATACTAACAGTTATATTATAAATACTAAATAAATACCATAAATTAAACTGACAATAGTCTCCAATCTTTGGACAATTAATGACATGTTTGGAACATTTTTGTTTTGAGAAAGGGCCTAAATGAGCTAGTCAGCTCGTGTCCAATCCCATTTTTTTTTATTAAAGGACAATAAAGTATGTTTAAAACAATGGGACACTGGTTTTTTGGTCGTCGTTATGTGGATCAAAGTTCACCTTATAACGTCGCTCAAAGGTCCAATCTTATAACGTTACAGGCTGTAAAATATGTATAATAAATAAATAAATAAATAAATAAATAAACTTGCATCACTTATTATTTAAAACACAAAGAAAAGTGTTATTTGACCAGAGATAGGAATCATCAGCAATGGAATAAGATATTATTTCTCGAGAGGGTGTGGGTTCAAATACTATCATCGGACCAGTCTGGGTCATCTAATAAGATGTACCATTGGGCAAGGGACTTTACTCCAATTTTCTCAGCATTAAAAAACCTACTTGTGTTACTGTACTGTAAAACACCAAACTAAACTATATTATTTAAGGTGCCTCATCTGAACAGAAGACAGCGACATGAAAAAAAATAATTTTGAATCTGTAGAAACTCAGTGTTAAACAAGAAACACTTTTTACCATACACTCAATCAGCCTTTTAACACCGAT
Source organism: Megalonaias nervosa (assembly GCA_016617855.1). Classification (NCBI taxonomy): domain Eukaryota; kingdom Metazoa; phylum Mollusca; class Bivalvia; order Unionida; family Unionidae; genus Megalonaias; species Megalonaias nervosa. Next base: position 10,417 of record JAECUM010055014.1, read on the forward strand.
GTGAATAGTATCTTGTAATACATATTAACACAAAAGTACGATTTACTTTCTTTAAAAAAATGAATAACCCAATTTTAACAAGATTTCTTCCTTAATGCAGCTGGCGGCTCTAAAACGTCTACTTGCATGGTTCTGACGTCTTCAATCAGGTCACAGTTCTATTAAATATGTTCACTTAAATTTGGTCAAAGTTCTATTAAATATGGTGAAAGTGATTCAACAAATTCAATGTTTGTTTTGTTCGATTCGTTCTAGATATCTCATTTTCAGTTTCCTCTGTATTTGTTTTTCCCTTTTGTTCTTGGCGTACGACCATGACTGGGTTTTTATGTATGATTTGATTGAATGCTTTCTTGTAGTTAGTCGACACCAAAAATTAATGTTTCTCAAGAAAAAAGTTCAATATACCCAGTTTTCTGCTATGATCTGCAGAATTTCAAATTTGCCTCGGACAGGTTTAAATGATTATCCGCAATTCCTTCTCAGACATTGTTTCGGGGTTTTCAGTTTTAAGTTATTACCCATGTTAGGGACAGATATAATTATCTAGTTATTGAATCAACTGTTAGTTATTTCAACATTTAAAAGTAGATAAAGAGCACGCACATTGCAAATATACGCCAAAAGCGCTATCATAGCCCATATTTACTAACATAGACAAATTTATCTCAATAGCGACTGGCAACTCAGATTGATATAGGTAAGCTAATGTAACGTCTAATGCATTAAGAAGCGGTTAAGCACAAAAATGGCATGCTATCGCTCTCTAATTTTTTTAACAAATTATTTCATTAGACCTTAAAACAGAGAACATATGCTATATAGGTCATAAATCTCTACATCATGGAGGATTATCGTATATGCACATTTATAAGTCAAGTCCAGCTGCAAACAGCATAGACTCTGAACTGCCTCAGACCAGCCTGGGTCAGCTATCGTAATGTGACCTTGGGCAAGGCACTTTACTCCAATTGCCTCGGCACCAACTAACTTACTTCTGCTGTGCCGTAAAATCCGGAACCAAACCTGATCTAACTCGCATAATGCGCCGGCAAATCAGGGTCTATCGTATGTGTTATACCGATTACTCCTAATAATGTGCATAGAGTCAGATATGCTGGCGAATCATGTGGAGGTAGATCTGGGTGTATGTAGCTTGCTGTTGGACTTGACTGATATGCAGGTAAATACGGTAGTCAGTTTTGATGTTGAGGATTGTACATAATTAGCGTTGAATGTTTCTTTTATCAAAGGCGTATGAATACTAATGGAGCATTCGATACGACGGTGTCCTGTAAGTAAAGTGAAATTCTTCAGCATTCGGGTCGATATAATTCAATTATTTGACTGTTCTAAATCATCGTCTTTACTGCAAATTGGATGTATTTGCCACAAATATAAATTGATTCATTTAACCTCGCTTCCTTACAACTGAATGTCTGAAAGCCTGTTTTCCCGGCCAAGTTTGTTCTCGACCATTGCATGCACAAATATAAGTTTGCTTTTCTCCTTTAGCCATTACCAGATCTAATTTTCTGTGTTATTACATTTTAGGTGAGCTCAAGACCATCGATGGAACCCTAGTCGTAATATTGTCACTCCTGTAGCATTCATCCATCAAAACATCTCCAAAATTAATTTCCAGCACAACAAGTCCTATTGTATTTGATGGATACAAATGTGTATGCATTTGATGACAGATAAATTGCGAGGTTTCCTCTCAACTCGTGCCATTATACGAAGGATTGCTAAAATCAATATAATACTGATTTACGTTAAATGGAACTATGCCTTACATACATCGCTGAAGAAAGAGCACATCTGCTGTTGTGATACTGAAGCCTAGTGGGTGACTGTTCATTACAGCAGTTAAAGTTTAGCGACCGTTTGATTCAATCGTTATATTATCTTTA
>JAECUM010055015.1:0-34203 GCA_016617855.1 Megalonaias nervosa
TATATATATTTGCAGCATGATTTCCAGGGGGGTCACGTGACCCCTTGACCTATGCTGCGGGCGCCCATGTCTTCTGCGGAGTCATCATATTTGTGTTCGTCTTGTTCCTAATATTCGGCTGCTTCCCGTACGATAATGATGATAGATGAAGACTGTCAGATTCATTGTACCTATAATGTCTCTACACAGCATTTTGGTTTACACAACTCAGTATTAATGATACTGGTCCGATTTCCAAAAAATACAAATGACAATTTCATTCAGGTCTGTTTCTCTCTTCATGGTATAGGTTCACAAACATTTGCAAGATAGCAACGAAACTATTTTTGCATGGATTTAATATCTGTACGAGCCTCGAAACCAGTCTAAACGTACAGAGTAAAGATAGAAACAGTTCTTGCAGAGATCAGTTAAGGACAAATAATTTCGAGTGGCAGGGACGCAATGTATAGTCCACGATTTCTTCTGGTCATTCAATCGTAACTTTGCATGAAATTGATTTCATATACATAGATTATAAAATGGAAAAGGGTTTTGTTTGGTTTAGTGCTTTCTTCACAATAAGTGTATCGATTGTCATCGTTGTTCGTTATTTTTTTGCGAGCCAGAGCCGTTACTCAAGCGTAAAATGATGTAGAATTTTAAATTCATTCTATAATAGTCAGTGGCTTAGTACTCCATGTGTGTGTGTGTGTGTGTGTGTGTGTGTGTGTGTGTGTGTGTGTGATTTGGATTTTTAACGTAGCTTTAAAAAAATTTCAGTCATTTCGCTACAATGTCTGCAGTGTGGCAGTTTATAGCAATGTCTAGCTCTGGGGCATCATGCCGAAGACATGTAGCATCATGTCCCACCCAGTCACATTATCCTGACACCAGGCCAACCAGTTACTGCTGAGCGCCAAGTGAGGCAGCTGATAGTACAATTTTTATAAGTTTTTGGTATGGCGGACGCTCTAACTATTAAGGCCCCCGGAGCGGTCAGTACTCAGGAAACAATGTATACTAATAACAGAGGCTAGCTGGCGTTGTGACTGTTTTATATGCACAGAAGCTACCCATGGTGCAATTATAGCCTCCATTTGTATGTACGCGGTGTGAAATTATAAGGAATCTTCTTACCATTCTTGCGAATGATGTGTACTAGAAGAATAACACAATAATGTGTACTAGAAGAATAACACAATGATGTATACTAGAAGAATAGCAAAATGATTTATACTAGAAGAATAAGACAATGATGTATACTTGAAAAGTAACACAATGATGTTACGTCTTTTTCTTTGTAATTTAAATTTATGTTTCATTGAGGATGTTCATGTGTCCTCTATACATGAAGTTCAAAACAGTATTTAGATTCTTTTTGGCGTCTTAAATTTTAGTTCATAATCAGCGATCTAACTGACTGAAATTTAAGTCTAGCTAAAAATGACCAATCAAAGTTGTAAGTTTAGACTTAACTTAAGACTTATGTTGGTGAAACTGAGACCAGGATCGTGTTCAGGAATATGTATGTGCCCAAAATATTGCAAAAATGCATCCACACTTAATTTTCTTTGCCACTTTTTTATTGTACTAAGCAGTAACATTGCATGGCATCTTTTAGCGTTTTAGACTCTGATGACCTAGTGCACTGCAAATTTACAAGATGAAGTTCTCGCAGAACAAGCTTATATATTTAACAACCGAACTTCACATTTTAAAGGATCATTGATGAACTTTAATTCATTTAGATCTTTAATTCTATCCTGGAATGGTGAAGACTGTAAATGTAATATCTGTAAATAATACTCTCCCTGCCCCCACCATGATGACAGCTAATGTTTATGTTAGCGTTTGTTGTCTACCTGTCCTTATTTTATGTTTTAATCAAGTGCCCTAGTCTTAGCTCCTCTCTTGATAAGTAAGACGTAATCTGCATCGCAGCATGCTTTTTTTTAAAGTCCTATTTAGGTGTTTCTGCATTTATTTTAAATTTCAATTCTGACCAATAATTTTAATTTTGTAATAATCCTAACTTGTTTGTTTTATTTATTCTAGAACTTAATTCAATTTTATTCACCAACTTTTAAAATTATTTGCTTGCTCGTGTCTTAAGTCTTGCGGTGTGTGTTTTGTTCAATTCTGTATTTATATCTTACGATGTATTTGGAATTCCTGCTAATCATTCTTGTTGTGATGCCTTCTTTTTTCATGTAATGTCGGCAAAAAGCTTATTAGAGCTTATGTTGAATTGTTGTTTTAAACCATGCTGACGTTAAATAAATCTTATCTTATCTGATCTTATATTATCTTTGAGAAATTGATTAGACACTGCATGAACAGCCGTGGCGAAGAAAAGTTTGTTCGTTCATGGTAATTACAGCAAGTCATATAAAGAATGTCTAATCTGAGGAAATAAAAACACAAACTATAATTTTTCTACTGCTTACAAATATTGTCAAAGCGGGTGACCACATAAATTGCTCCATTTTGGTGTTTTGAACTAATAACATCTCGTTTTCTGCGTAATGGGATGAGAGTTTAACCATTCTAAATGTTTTGTTAGAAACGTTTGCTAAGATATGTAATTATTTAAGAGTGATTATTAGCGCCGCCTAAAAAAGCACGTGCAATAAACTATTCATTGACACTTTTGACAAGTGGACAGTACTGCATAGGGATCACATTTTAAAAACAATCAACACAATTTCCTTACCTTTGTTTCACTTGTCAAAAATACTGTCACATTTTGTTCGCTTAATTTTTTTTAATTTTTTTTCATTGGTCTCTTTTGCAGAAGACTTAAAAGGAAAGAGCTACATATATGTGAACCGTACGATGACATGGAATGACGCGAAAAGAATATGCGATGATCTTGGCGGTTATCTCGCTAAAACAGATCGCCAGAACATTATAGATATATTCAAAGATCTCAAGGAACACGAGTGGTCTGCAATGTAAGCATGTCGTCCTTTACTTGAGGATCTTATAAGTGCTCATTTTGAACCGAATGTATGAAATTAATCTAATTATTTGTATCTTTTGGAATCTTAGCAAGCAGAAAGTTAAACTTATTTGACGAGTAAAATGAGTATATTTAATGCATGAAAAAAATACTAATTTTATTTTGCCATGCTGCAGAACAGTGAAGCGAAATGGATTTCAGATAGATACAGGTGCTTCAGTAGTTTCTCTTTTTTCAATGCACGTTATCCATCATGCGTGGCGTCATGAGGTGCTAATTGTACGTGTTACATATAGAGAGGATCTCAAATGGGTAATGATTTAATATTAAATTTATAAAACGAGTTGAAGAATGTCCATTTTTTGCAAGCCTTGGCGAGCAAAGCTGGACATTATTCAACGAGTTTCATAGTCCAGTATTAAATCATTAACCATTTGAGATTATGTTTATCACGTAGTTTTTATTTTAATGGAAATAGGAGAGAAAGAAGAAGAAATAAATTTGTTTGATCTGATACAGATTATGCACCTTTCGTTTTGTTGCGCGTACAAAATAATTCCTGGCTCTAGGAGAATTTTGCTCAGTTATGTAACATTTATTAGATTTATTAGCAATTATAATTCAAAGAGCAACTGTCTTTCCGAATAAATAAAATATTTGATATAGACATCATAATTTTTAAAACAGAATGTCTATGCAAGGTCAGCATGATGTCACATAGTTTGACTCGAGTTCGGTCAGAGTAATATTTAACAGCGAACTGTGTCCGTTTCAATACTAAGCATTCCAGTTATTGAATATTCATGTAAAGGGATGATTATGGATGCAGATTATTCAGATTTCCAGTATTCTATTTATGACCGGATATTTGTATTACTCGATTTGGAACAGAAAACTACGGTGGACATATATTATTTAGAGTCAGAACTGCATCACAGAATTAGAAACATTAGATCCTTTGGGTTAATTAACCGCGTAAACATGCTGTGGTTGGATAATATTCTCTCAGTTTGGGGACCGACATATGGCCACATTCTTCTGTGAACAGAGGTGAGTTTATTTACTCATATAAGTTAATATTTAAGCCACACCTGAATATAGGGTGGCTCTCATGTTCCATATATAAAGCCCACCCCTCTCCCAACGCCCACTATCAGTGACCAATCCCCTTAGTTTAATTTGTTGTTCTTTTTGTTTGGTGTTTAACGTCATTTTTCAGCACATAATATTCGATACACGGGGTACGAGTCCCTGTGGGCTAAATTGACCATATTAAGACAGTCATGACCTATTTTCCCTAATTCCCTTTTGGGCAATCAATTCGGAAAAAAATAGGCGCCAAAATGCTGATAGTGATAATAAAAACAAAACGTTCCAAAAGGGGTGGAAAGGAAAATTTTCCTACGACCGTAGCCAGTTAATAAGAGAATACTGTGCAAGAATTTCATGGGCTTATTTGGATTAGTCAGAATCGCATAAAGTGATTTTTAACATGCTGTTATATCAAAAAATATGAAACTGCACATAACTGTGTAAAGTGTACCGACTATGTGATAAATAAACTTTATGATACGGGAATATCAACAGAATTATCACGTGATGAACAAATGATTAATGACTTAATAACGAATTTATCAAAAGAGTTGAATAATATCCAGTTTTTGCGATCCTTGGCAAACGAAATTGGAAATTTCAACGAGTTTCATAAATTCGATATTAAATTACTGCCCATTTGAAATCCTGTTTATTACAGTTTATTTTGATTAGAAAGATTCTAGATAAAAAAGAAGATAAAATGATTTATGACTCAGACGCTGCAACTTTCAATTCTTGTGCGTTAAAATAGTTCCCGACTCGAGTTGACATAATACTGCAAAATTTAATGACCAATCGTACACTTCCAAAGTTCACTTCAAAATGCAAATTCCCTGTCAATCATTATATACGTACAACATCATTTTTCAACACTGGATCTCCAGTGGAAACTCCACTAGGTCAGGTCAACTGGAGATGTTGAGGATATATGGACTTTGACGAGACTGTTTACAATGTTTCCACCAAAAAGAGTGTCTATTTCCATCAAGGACATTCACATCAGATGCAGTATTGAATATGGCAGAAGAAATGTCATTCCAGTTGCTCGATATTTGTCTGTCGGGATGATCACCAGAAGCAAAAACTGTACTAAATCTAAAGGTGTTATGCCGCTGCTGGTTGGCATTCATATGAGTTTATAGTGATTTTCCCCAGTCTAAATGTTTTTTGACCGGATATTTATATTATATAATTTTGAAGGATGTTTATGTTGGATAATTTTTTATCAGTTGAGAGCATGGGCGCCCGCAGGATTTTTTTGCGGGGGGGGGGTCAGGACTTTGTGAAGGGGGGTCAGGATTTTCGGGGCGGGTCAGTCAGTCACGGCCGGGAGAGTTAGTATAAGAAACAGTCTGAAACTAAAGCTAATATTTACTAAACGTTTTGAATAGAATCTTGTGGCATATTTTCAGCTTCATTTGCATGATTAAACTTATTTATTTGCAGTATGATTTCCAGGGGGAGGTCACGTGACCCCCCTTGACCCATGCTGCGGGCGCCCATGTACCCAGTCATGGCCAGGAAGGCTTACTTTATATTCAGTGTGCATTAGCAGTTGACTCTGCTTATTGGCAGCGATCAGACCAATTGGGACACGTCATTTATCGGCCTGGGAGATAAAACAAACCTCATCCGGTCCAAGCATGGAAGACAGTTCTTCCAAATGTTTTGTTGTAGCTGTGCGAAACTGGCCATCAATATGTTTAGTGTGATAATCATTTTGCGCTCTAATTAACTTTACTGGGACAGTGGTTACATGACGCTTACCTTCTGAAGACGAACTATGCTTAGGAAGTAGACGAAGGTATAGTCCACTTCAACTTATTTTGAAGCCATCTTTTTTAACTGCTCTGTTAATTGATCTAAGGTTTTGATACTTCTGTAGTCTTCGAACTGTCTTTTTTCATGAGAAGCTGAACCGTGCATTGCGATATCCAGTATAGTTTACAAAAGCAATGGTTGTTCATCGTCAATTTTTGGTTGATCACATCTGGCCCTAATATTTAGTTTTGTGAGCAGTTCAGGATTATCTTCCAATAAAGCATTCGGTTTTGATTTTTCAAATCCCTTGCTTTCTGGGATCTTCTTTGATCATCAATCTTCCTCTTTAGTTTCTTTTCCAACTCAGTTTTTCTTTTTTGTTTATCTTTTAACTCTAAGTTCTGCTCATTTGAAAGTAGTCCCTGTTTCTGCCGATTATACAAACCAACGAGGTCATGAATTTATAACATCAATTTGGGACTTCAAATGTAATTGAACAGTAGCATTTCTCGGAGTAGCCAAATGGCTTGTAGAAGGTAATGTTTCAGAAGTAATGATATTCAAGACATCAGTCGTTTGTTCATTGGACTCTAAATTATCCTGAGTAGAAACTTTTTTTGAAACTGATGATGCATGTTTTGTCCAAAGGTTATGAAGTGATCCTTTTTTCGTAACGGAGATTGCCTTGAGCTCGTACAACATATGGTTAACTTTTTCAGCCACATATGTGTCATTCTTGATATTATTCCACTTTATAATAAGTTCATCTTGGCACATCTTTTTGGTTTTTGTAGGATATGCTAGCACATAAGCGTTAAATAAAGACTGATATAATTTATTTGTATCCATTGCCATGGGCTGCCGAAAAGTCATGAAAATGCAAATTAATGTGACACTGGACACCTTACGTTGTATGGTTTCAATAGCGTAAATGTTACTAGTGCCGCACGCTGGCTCAATCCTCAAAGTTCTTCTCTCCCCTCATCCTGTCCTTTTTAGACTGCTTTTTTTTAATGTCATCAAGCTTCAAAGACTCTTTGTACTAGTAGGACCGTTTATAATCTAGCACTTCAGTGGTGTCAACAAAATGTTTTCAATAAAAAGAAAGAAAAAAAGCTAACATTTGATTTATTTATTCCCTTTAATGTACTGCTTCCCAGCGCGACACAGGCGCTACTCATCTTCGATAGCCAAGGTTCCGATAGGTTCGATCTACACCTTGGCAGATCGAACAGCTATATTGGTGCTTTGTCCTAGCGACATCTATTGGATTTCATGTGTTGCCTCCCTTAGTATGTAAATGCCAACTAACCAATAGCGTGATGCATTGTACATCGGCCGAAAACGGCGGTGGCAATTGACCCGAAAAGGATACTTTGTAAGTTTAACATCGAAAGTATGACTATGTAAAAGTGCGAAGCCATTCCAAGTGTATTTGAGTGAAAGGTATTTGTGCAAACACGGACCGACACTGGAAAAATGCTTATTTATCAGTCCATTCAAGTTGTGTACTCCCATTGTCTCGATCACGTAGGAACAGTGTTCAAATTTGAACAACTTAATTTTGATTGGATGCGGTGGCTTGCCGCCGCATCCAATGAAATTCACAGACCCGAAGCACAGAAATATCTGCTCGATATGCCAAGGTGTAGATAGGGTTATCGGAACCTTGTCTAGCGAAGCTGGGTGCTACTCAACTAATTACATTTGTTGTTTGTTTTTTTTTTTTCACATAAAAATATTAAAAGATTAAATGTTCACTGCGGACCGAATTCCGTCTTCAAACTTACTAAACTCGTGTGTCTGTGATCTCGTCGGACTGTTGTCAGGATGGTGATAACTTGTTAGCCTATTGTTTTACTTTTCTAAAATCTAAGTTTAATCACCAGTAGGCCTGCAGTTTATTTAGTCTACATTTTGTTTTTAAGGTGTGTATTACATTATATTAAAAAAAGAATAACATAATTAAAAACAACAACACTTTAAGCCAGTTAAAAAGTTATAACAATTACCCAATATTTCATCTGAGATAACAATATTAATATAAATTGTCCACGAGAGAGTTGTTATCTATTGCGGATAAAAATGGACTGAGGATGCAGGTCACAAAATCTTTTGGGTTCTGATATTATTTTTGAAAGAAGCGTTCCATACTCATATTTATTGTGACGTCACATTTCTTTAACACCCCCTCCCCCCTCGTCACACTTCGTCACAAAATTTTGACCCCCTCCCCCCCGTCACTGTGTGACGTCATATGGGAACGACCCCTAGCAACAAACCTAGTGTTAAGGTCTAGTAAAAATAACCTAGCTTTTCTCTTAATGTCACAACGAGTCTTTCCTAAAATTTGGAAAAACAATTTCATGGGCAGATGAGATGAAGTGATTTGTTACATCATTGTGATACCGAAATAACACCACGTTTTTAATCTACACATGGACATTAGAAGTTTATTCTAACCAGTAAATGAAACGTTATATTTTATTATGACTTAAAATCTTGATGTTTTTTGTTCCTTTTAAGGATTGTTACCTGTTGTGTTATTGTGTGAAAACATAAGATGAAACGCATTGTTCTATCAATAACTTTAATATATACAAGTGACTACTGTGAGGTTTTAACACAGAGGGTTCTGATTGGTCAGTTACACATGTATAATGTTACATTTCTCTTCTTACAAAGAAAAAGTTTTAATAAAACTTTTAGCAAACTGTCTAAATGAATCATGATCCAATATAACTAATATATCAAAATCAAGCGCGTCTTTGATAGCAATGATTACAATGATCAACGAATAAATCTCTGAGACAGACTGAGAATACATTGTATATTTTTTTAAAGATCCTGTTGCCTGTTTGATTGCTATTTAATGTACACTGCTGGTCCTTATCTTGAATCACCGTCTGTGTTTATCAACAAAACCATACATTGTGCTACACTAATGACTGTTCTATTAGCTGAGTCTCTCTTATCTGTGAGTGCAGGATTTCACAACTGTTTCTTATCCAGGATATGTCCAGGTTTTAGGAACTGATATTACACTGACACTATTATCTTTGGTTTGACTAGTCTTCCAGAACGTGTGTAGCATCGGCTTTGCTGACAATCTTGTGGGATTGTTGCGTCATGCCCAGGCGTACTTTGGCTGAAACATTGAGATTCCATTGATTCTGAAATTGATTTACTGACGTTTGCGGGGAGTGATGCAGCTGTACACAGTGTGTTTTCAATTTGAGAGAAGGACGCATTTATATTACATTGTGTGTGTGTGGGGGGGGTCATTAGTTTTCATGAGCTGACGTCTATTGCGACGATAAATTGCATCATCTTTGGTGCGAACTGTGTATGGCCTTTCGCTGTGTATTCTTAGTACAACGGCAGGTTCCCAGTTTTGACCTTTCAATTGAACTCGGGCTGATTCCTCTTCCTTAAGTGGTTTAAGTGGTTTTGCACTTTTATCATAATAATTCTTTGTTTTCTTCTTACGAAGAGTAATTTTTTTTTTTTACCTCAGCGGTGATGGGTGTTTTGGGAATTAATTTTTTGCGGGTTGTTGGGAGAATTGATCTGAGCTGTCTTCCCATCAACAATTCTGCTGGTGAGAACCCGATATCAAGAGCAGTGGCTCGATACTCTAATATGCCTCTAAGTGGTTCTTTGCCGTCGGCTTTTGCTTTTGAGAGAATTCTCTTTACAGTTTGAACTGTTTTCTCTACTAGGCCGTTCGACTGAGGGTATGTGGGAATCGATGTAACGTGTTTAAAGTTCCATTCTTTCGCGAAGCTTGCGAACTCGCGGGAAGAATAGCATGTTTGATTGTCGCTGACGACGACTTCCGGTATTTCAAAGCGCGCGAAAATGCTTTTCATGTGATTGATAACAGTGCAACTTTTTGAGCTTAAGAGTGCCTTAACTTCGAAGTAGCGACTGAAATAATCTACTACAACAATGTACTCTTTATTATCCCATGTAAATAGGTCTGTGGCGACTTTTTGCCATGGGTATTCAGGGACGTCATGGGTAATGAGAGGTTCCTTTTGGTTAGAACTTCTGCGCTCTAAGCAGATAGAGGATTTTGACACTAAATCGGAAATGTCAGCTGAGATTCTTGGCCAAAATAACACATCTCTGGCTCTTTTCAGACACTTTTCAATACCTAAATGTCCTGAATGTACAGTTTCTAGCATTTTCTGCCTGAGGGCTTGTGGTATGACTATTTTGTGACCTTTCAAGATTAACCCATCTACAACTGAAAGTGTATCTCTATAATTCCAATAGTCGATTATCTCTGATTGACAGCTTGACCTCTTTTCAGGCCAACCTTCAATTATGACCTGTTTCGGTATGACCAGCTAGAGGTCTTGTTCAGTGAGAGATTGAATTTCTTCCTTCTTATGATCAGATACAGGTAATGCTGATAACACTTTATGCACATGCATATCTATACCGTCAGATATGATAGGGTGTGTATCAGATAAGAACTTAGGGGAGAGTGTATCTGCTACGGGTATGTTCTTACCTTGGTAATGTTTTACCTCTAGGTCTAGTTGCAAAAGCATGCGTTGTAGTCGCGGTGGGGCTGCTTAAAGGGGCTTTTTCATTATAGAGACAAGTGGAAGGTGGTCAGTTTGAACGTGTACATTTCTCGCGTATACATATTGATGGAACCGTTTGCATCCAAACAGTATAGCGAACATTTCTTTCTCTATTTGAGCATAATTAATTTCAGTCGTGGTCAAGGATTTTGATGCATAAGCCACGGGCTTATCATCTTGCATTAGGGCGGCACCAAGCCCATATTTTGACGCGTCAACTTGCAAAGTCGGCGGTTTCTTAGGGTCAAAATAGGACAGAACAGGTCCCGGGGTTATAGTAATTATGTCTTTGACCCATGAAAACTCTACGTCTTTCGCTAACAGTTGGCTTAATGGACCGGTGGTCTCTGCCAAATTTGGGGCAAATTTGGACAAGTAGGTAACCATGCCAAGAATGGTTTCTAACTCCGCGCGGTTACGAGGGGGTTCCATTTCTCTGACCGCTGCTACTTTGGCAGGGTCGGGTTTGAGACCTTCTGCTGACAGAATGTGCCCGAAGTACTGTACTTCTGTGACGCCTACTTCTAGTTTTTCCTCATTTAGCCGGATTCCTTTTTCGAGGGAACGTTTGAGAATATTTCTCAAATTTGTATCATGTTCGTCGCGTGTGCGTTCAAAAACTAGTATATCGTCACAAATCGAAACGATACCACTTAAACCTTCAAACCTCTCATCGATCTGCCTTTGGAATTCATCTTGAGATGATTTCAAACCAAATAGGAGACGCAAGAAACGGTAACGGCCGTAAGGGGTGTTGAAAGATGTGAAGTATGAAGAGCCACGTGACAGTTTTATTGCCCAATATCCTGACCGTGCATCCAATTTGGTGAAGAATTTTGCACCTGATAATTGGGGTAGGATATCATCTAATGTGCGCAAATGGTAATGGGGACGCAAAATTGCTCTGTTAAGATCTTGTGGGTCGAGACATACCCTTAGTTTACCCGATTGCTTTTCGACGACAACCATAGAATTTACCCATGCTGTAGGCGATGTAACCGGGCAATGATATTTTCATTTTCCATGCGATCAAGTTCCGTTTTGAGTCTGTCTTGAAGTGCAACAGGTACTCGCCGCGGAGGGTGCACTACAGGTATAGCCTTGGGGTCGATGTGTATGGTACATTCCCCTGGGAAAAGACCTATGCCGTTGAAGACTTCGGCATATTCCTTGAGAACAACCGCCTTAGTGAGGGGCGTACTCTTGTTACATTGTAAATTTGACATCTGTGTCTGAACAGAGTATGTAAATTTAATTAAGCCTAACTCCATACAAGACTCTAAACCAAGTATAGGTGGTGCTTTCGTTTTAACAACGTAGAACTCGAGTTCATGTGTATGCTCAGTGCGTTTACATGTGAGATTGACTGTACCCATTGTATTCAATACTTTGCCGTTATATGCAGATAATGTGTTTAATGTAGATTGAAGGGGTACTTAATGCCTAGCTTTTTGAATACATGTGAGGGTATAATGTTAACTTGAGAGCCAGTATCCAATTTAAAATCAATAGAAGCTAAATTAGGTCCTACCTCTATCGTTGCATATGCCTGGCCATTGGCAACTATATCCCTTTTTACACTGTCAATATATAAATCCTGGTTTTGATATTCATTGTTAATCACACTGACCATTTTTGATCTACAGACTTTCTCAAAGTGATTGAGTTTATGACACTTATTGCAAGTCTTTCCTTTTGCAGGGCACTTGTCCTGGCTTGAATGTGATTTGTATCCGCAGTGTCCACAGGTCGCGTTGACGTTCCGTCTGGAAGACGTAGTCTATTTCTTCTTCGGCTGTAGTTCTTTTGTCTTAGCCTGTCTTTGAATTGTCGCATGCACCTCTGGTCTGGCTGATGCAGCCATGTCTGGAGCTGTTCCTGGGCATATTCATGGCTTTGACTGATGTTAATGGCCCTTTCCAAGGTCAACTTTTCACCTTCGCTGATAAGTTTTTCTCGTATACTTAATGACGATACCCCAAAAACAATTCTGTCACGAATCATGTTGTCTTCGTCTTTGAAGAGACAGCCCTTGGCCAAGAGTTTCAGTGAAGTCACATATTGGTCTATTGTCCTGGAGCCTTGAATTTCATTGTTAAACTTTAATCTGGCAAAGACCGGATTTAATTTTGGTTGCACGTGATATTTGAATTTTATAAAGAGCGTTGATGGGTCCTTTTTTTCTTCATCCGTCAGAGTCCATGTGTTGAAAATATCTCTACCTTTGTCGCCTACCCAAAGTAAAATGTAGTTGGCTTTGACCGCATCACTTCTTCTACTCATCGGACCGTTAAATATTATTTCACAGTGTTGTTGGAATTTAGCCCATGATGTGGTAAGGTTGGAATTGTCCCAGTCCATGGTAGGGGTTGGCACGCCTTAAAGATCCATTTCGAAGGTATTAAGTTCGTATGCAGAATTTTCAACGTTTTTAAGGTTCTAAATTCGTGCAAAATCTTCCGTGGATTGTAAAGTTATTGTTTCAACATATCCATTTACGATGCCTGTGCTATTCCAATTATGATCTCACATCTGACACCATGTTGTGTTATTGCGTTAAAACATAAGATGAGACGCCGTGTTCTAACTATCAATAACTTTAATATATACAAGTGACTACTGTGAGGTCTTAACACAGAGGGTTCTGATTGGTCAGTTACACATGTATAATGTTACCTTACCAATTAAATTTTCCTCGATCCCCGAACGCAGAATGTTATGGCTCGATTCTGCTTTAGTTTTAGCTCTTAAGTTAGGATTTCGTTCACGCGAAGAACTGACTATATTCATAACTTCAACGTACATGCTGAACCCTAGTTTCTGGGAAGAAAATATTTGGTTTACTCACTTTACTACCACTCCAGTGTTAAAATTTCAAAACATAACAGTTCCGAAATCAGTTTCAGAAAATGTGATACGCCAATCACAAAATGCTATCCATTAAAAAAAAATTTCACATGAAAGAACAAACAGTGTAACTTTAGGACTGTAATTATCATTAAAATTAATGCTGTATCACGTGAATATTGTAATACCTAGGATTGTTGGGGTTTTTTTAATGTTTTTTTTTTTTAATGATGATTGATGTTGTTGTTTTTTTATGATGGATGTTGTTGATCTTGTAACTCAATTTTTCAGTAAGGCTTTTGATGTGAAAAAAATAATTAGAAAAACAACTTAATAAGCCAACGCTTTATACCACTAAGCCATGGATATTAACACCATTTAGAAGGAAATTATGTACTGTCAATTCTACATCACGTACTGCATGGTGTGTGCATTTTATACTATCGTGTGCTGAAAAATGGCGTTAAGCCCCACAACAACAACAACAACAAATACTTGTCTCAAGAAAGATAGGTGGCTATGTTGGTGCATGGTTGGTCTCGTAATACAAAAGGTTGCGGGTTACATACCCACTTAGGCCAGCTCGGTCGATTGCTTCTGTGTGTCCTTGCGAAAGACACCTAGCTCCCATTTCCTCAATATATAGCCAGCTACGTATTAAAAGTACAATTAAAAATTAACCAACTAATCAACTCATGAAAGATAACCTCATTCACAAGTCATGCCAGACTGACGTATAGTTTGTATACCTTCTGTCGCTTCAATCTGAAGGCATACTTCCGTTCATGGCGATTCTTGTATATAACGGAGAAATATTAATAAGCCTTGTGTTTGGATAATTCTGTTGATTGACTGATTGATTAATTGTTTGATTTTATGCCCACGAAGACTGTTTATTTGCAGGCAATGCAAGTAAAATGCCTTGCCTAGAGACATACTACACCAGCTGACGAGGACTGACCTCGCTAGATTTGGAATACACAACCCACTGATTGAGAGTCCAATATGCTAACCAGTGAGCCAACCGCTTAGAAGGAAGATAACCATGACTTTATGCAAAAAATATTCCTAACTTCATGGCTGTATAGTAGTTTATAACTGATATCTTTAAAAATCTTAAACAAAATTTTGATTCTAGGACTACAGATGTTTGGGTGGGTCTGATCGAGCCTGTGGATGGTACCCGTCTTTGGGTGGACTGTGACGAATGGATAACCGAAGATTGGAACAATTTTGCAAACGAAACCTACAACGGTTATCATCAGTGTTACAAGCTAAGGGCAGCTTCAGACTGGAAGTGGGAAAGCAAAATGTGCTGGGAGAAATATCCTTTCATCTGTGAGAAGAATGAAACAGGTGGAGTAACAGTGAAATATATAGATCTTCCGTGTTTTCTGCAGAACTATAGCTTGTATAAAAACCAACGTTTTTCGAATTTCTGAATTCCATTTTATAAAAAAATCTTTCAATTTAAATAATTTTTGATGATACTTTAAGCGACTGGTGTGTGTTTGTGTCTGTCTGTCGATCAAACATGCTCTCAGGTCTATTGTTGTTGTTGTTATTGTAGGGTTTAACGCCATTTTTTTTTTTTTTTCACATGATAGGCTATACATGGCGGCCAGTATAAATGGTGGAAGAAGAACCCGGGAAAACCCCGGAAAGAACCACCGACTCAAGAGAAGCTACTGGCAAGCTTTCTCACATATCCACATTGACCGAACCCGAGACTCGAGCCCACGCAGACAGAGATGAGATGGCAATGATCCGTAACGGTGAGCGCTTTAGACTACACGGCCACTCGGGGCCCCCAGCTCTACTGAGAATCATTCAAAAATAAAAGGTTTGAAAAATATGAATCGTACCAATAAATCGGTGTCATGGACTAAAGCAGATTTCTGAAATACAACTAAATATTGATTGTCGTTTTCCGATAATCAATAATCTGAAACAAACTATATTTCACACCGAACTGGGGCAAAATTTCTCCAATGCCTATTCGCACATTTTTGCGATTTCCGTTGCTTTGTTACGCCATCTTTCATACATCTGACATTTGTTTCTATGTTATTTTGCAAGCGCTTGATTCCTTTGAATTCATTATGTAAATGCTGAACGAGGAAGTTTGGTCGGTTAAAGCAATGGCGCAGTTCTCATACCTTATACTAATGCAGAATATACGGATGTTTGGTCATTTTAATAATTCACACACAGATCAAAAATGGAATTGTCATATCGTCTAGATATTTTTTAGCTAATGAAAATCATGAATAAACTGATACAATCTAAGCTTTGTCATACCTGATAAATCTAAGTAGTCAGCTTCTGCGTCGTCTTTGATTCTGGTTTTGGCACGCAGTAATCCTTATCTAACGAGAGCGCACTTGTATAAATTACCGTCGAAGACCTTACATCGTACAGGATAACTTAAATCTGACCTGTGCGTACAATAAATGGTTCCTTTTTTCAGGAAAAACGGTATGACCCGAAAAAAAGGGTTGTTACATGTAGATCGGCGTATAATCAAATCATGCACTACGCAACACTAAGTTGCACATGTATGCACGGCTCAGTTCCATTAAGCTACCGCAGAATGCACGTATACCTGACAACAAATTTTCGTTTGTTTCGATTTACATTTTATTTGCCACCAGTGTCTCAGCTTATAAATATATAGACTAAACCCATGTTATTAAATACTGTGTCTTCAACTATATATAAGTATAAACCTAAGTATGGTAACCATCATAATGCTCCAGGTGAACTGGTTTGGCAGTGATAGAAGTGATATACCAACTGTTGTGTGTATCAAGCTTAAGGGTTTTTTTTGTTTTTTTTTTATTAGTACCTGTGATTCCTGTGCAAGTCCAACTGAAAATTCATCCATTCCGAAGACATCGTCTACTTGGATGAAAAAGAGCCGGCAGGCTGATAAAAAAGAGCATACATTAAAATCTTAATTACCCCTTCATACTTTTTGCAGAATGTTTCAGCTCTTTTGGAAGTACGTGAATTATTATTATTATTATTATTATTGTAGCCAACTGTACACTCCGGGATCGCCTTTTGTCATACGATACCGTTTTATTTGACCTACACGAGACGGAGTGCTCCCTCATGTGCCTGAATTCTTCCGACTGTTGGGCTGTGTTGTGGAACGATACATCAAAAACGTGCCATCACATGACGATTAACATTGCAAGCAGCCTGTCCAAATTCAAGGTCAAAATATGCTATACTGGTAAGTCAACTTTAAATTCGAACATGTAAGTTTTTATAAATAAAAAAGCCGAATGAAAATGTAACCCTAATGGGTACAATATTTAATTCACGATAGAGCAGTTACATTTGGTCTTGGCTTCTGATTTCCATAATTTCAGTTTAAATCTTTGACGTTCGTTTAGTTCCATAGGTTTACGTTAATAGTTTGGACAAAGTTGAATATCCTTGCTTTATACATAAACTTATATTTGAATCGGTCCAAGCTTGTAATTTTATATTAATTTGGGATATTTTAGAAAATCACGGTTACGTACTCAAATATAATCAAAACTTAAGAATTTAAAAAAGCGGTCCAAAGCTATACGGGTCACATTTGGCATAAACTTTGATAATGATAAGTGATAACAAAACTATTTAAAATATAGTAATTATGTCATTTTCACTATCAATAAATTGATGCTAAGTTTATTTAATTCAGAATGTTCAGATAGCACAGAGATTCTGGTATCTATAACATAGAAACTTCTATAGGACCCTGCAGCTTACTTTCCAGGGGTGATATTTTTTCCCTTCAGTAAAACAGTTTCTCATTTTTCTAGGTGAGACGCATGCAGCTTCAGCCCCGTGTCCAGAAGACAATAGCCTGATCCCTAACAATTCGTGTATATTGCCGACTCTTTCATCCATAATTTCTTTTGGTAGGTCTGTCTGTCTATCCGTTGTCCTCCTGCCTCGTTGTTCTTGATGTCTATTTGTTATATATTGTGGGTTGCACACAAAGTAACAGACAGAACACTGGCGGCCAAAAAACATGGCAGTGAATTAGATAGGTTATAACGCAACAAACTATATCGGGAACTGCAGTATTCCACATGAAAAAATTGGTATTAAGTGTATGGGAAAATTGACCCATCAATGATTGGCATCCCGTATAGTAAACTGGTACTATAACGCGACTATTACTGTCGGTTTTAAATGTACTATATATTACAGTCCCAGTTTCAAGCCGTAAGGGTCGCACACTTCTAAGACTATGAGACATTACTGGCCTAGAAAACACGTTTACCAAAAAGTCACTCAAGGACAGGCACGGCCATAGGATGTGCGGGGCCCAAGGCAGCAAGCGATGAGCGCGGGGCCCAGACAACAAAATTGCATTGCGGAGAAGAGCGGGGCCCAAGGCGGTTGCCTCGTTCGCCTTGCCCTAAGGCCGGGCCTGCTCAAGGAGCATTAATTTCCTTGATGATCAAGTTCATGAGGCGGTTTCTGAACACGTTGTGGGTAACGTCAGACAGTCTCACAGCATCCAGACTGTTACGACTCGAGATTTTAAACTACACTGTTACGACCCAAAAAGGTCTTAAACTAAACAGAAAAGCAACAAGTTTTGTAAAATTCAAGAAATAATTTATTTCTGTAGTATAAAAAATGAAAAATTAAAAATAGTTTACAGTATGGTAAATAAAATTCTAAATAATCCCAGTAGTTTATCACAAGTCCAAAAGTATCGATTATTCCAAATGAGTTCCAGTGGTGTTCCGAATGAAGTTCAATATATTGTGCTGATGTGCCAATAGTCTGGAATAATTTCATGTGCTAACAGTCTTGATGTATCACAATGATATAATCCAAAATGTCTTTAAATTCACAGTAATTCTATAAATAGTTACTAAGTTCTAAAGTTTATGAGCAATTTGTGATTCCAATGAATTGAAATAATTCCACTCAAATTATAACTGAAAACAACTAAAACTGATTCTACTAAGATTGATGTTTAAGATAGGAATAATTAAATCTCATGTAAACATCCGTTACATAAAGAAACTAAGACACAATTTCAGAACCAGGATGAGGGTCAAATATTCATTTCTGGATCATTCCATCTTGTCAACAAGGCCAGGTCCTTTAGAAACTAACCAATCAGAAATCAGGTGACCCGACATTTTTTAGGAGGAAACCAATAATCTGAATCAGATCCCATCAAATTTGTCAACAATATCACTTCTACAACTTCCAAGGTCAAATGGCCTCGAAAACGTGTTTACCAAACAAAATGACATTATCTTAAACCCACAATGATGAACAAAATTAGCTGTTTAATATGTTTTATTTTTACAAAAAGACCCTTGCAATTTATAATCATAAAGATTAAAAGCAAAAATATGGGTATACATAACACTGTAACAGAAGGGAAACCAACAATTAAGCTTTACTTGTTTCAAGAGTCGATAGGCCACCTGCTCTGTGTACACACGCTTCCCAGCTTGATTATTGTAAAATGCGCAAAATTCATTGCAAGTGGTATCGTTAGGCAATTCTGGCTGTAGAAGATTGCACTGGACTTCTTATACAGCCAGTCCAATCACGGAAAGTAATAGAATTACTTTTTTATTGTCCCGTACCAACTTTGGCGACACACAAAAAGTACTCACGGTAGCGCACAATCGACTAATTCTTTTGGGAAAATTCATCCCTTTTGCCGAATTAGCCGTTTTATTCGTTACAAAATATATCCCAGATGTAACAAGATAACCGAATTGGGAAATCTGATTTACAACAGAACACTTCTGATGGTGATACAAATACAATGTTTTTTGATGTATGATTTGAATAAGAAAGAATATTGATTAATACGTGCGTGTGTAAGATCCAAATATTGGACAAATTAACATAATACGCACGAACCTAAAAATGCAACAAATATAAATACAAATGAATGACCTTACACAGTACAAGGACAAAGGTGAATAAGTCACACAAATTTCATACGATGAAAATAACGAGTGTTTTACTCAATAGTAAAAAATGATGTATTCACTCAACTAGTGAAAAATGAGATATTGTTTTACTCAAATAGCAAAATGATGAATTGATTGGAGAGATATCATACAAATATATCTTATACACTCCCAAAACAATGGGTATAACAAAACCCCAAAATTAGCCCACAGCTAAAAGATTACTTATATGGAGTAACACAAAAATACTCCGTCAAAATCACACTTGGCTACCAGTCACACCGGTCAATCAAGCAAGTTATCATTATAGGTAGTCACCGACCACCATTCAATTCCTTGGTCAATCAAGCGCCCACCAATCCGGTCTGCAACGCCCAATCACTTACTACTCGACCAGCAACATTGTTCACTCAGCTCTACGGCTGTTATGGTTAATTTCTATGGTTAGCTCTATAGCTGGTACCACGAATACGATCACCATGGATCTCTCTAGTCTCTCTGGTCAGCTGAAAATACATCCAACACCGTGTACTACTTATGACACGGCATGTAGGATAAAACGTAATGACGTTATATACGGTAAGTTATACGAATCACATTATCGATACAATAGCACAAAACAATCGTGTCCGATAAGATTTCTATGGTACTAAACGTTTCTTAATAAAATGCAACTTTATATTTTTAATGTAAATCTCTTGCTAAGTCACAAACAAGAATAGAAAGCACTGCATTAGACCACGCAAGCCAAAGCTACATAGAAAATGTACAAAAATAAACGTAGTAGTACAATAGCTGTAATTTACAATATACAAAAGAATAATATACATAAGAAATTAATAAATTACATACCTCTTCAGCTGAAGATGTGCAAGTCCCTAAGTTTTATTGGTGTGGTTACTCTCAGATTGACATCATTTGATTAACCCCCTTGTGACAAAAGTTAAAGTATTTTATGTGTTCATGTTTTTTTCCGTATGTGTGTGTTTCTTGTATTTTTTAAATTTCGTTTTTATTAAATTTTGAGTAAGGGTTTGTACACCATTCAAATCTTTTATTTCTTCTAATATATCAAATTTCTGGAGTTGTTATTTAATTCATAATCATAGTTTCCTATAAGTCTAAAGTTTAATAAATAAAAGCTAAATAGGTATAGTTTTATAGTTTTAATGAATAGATATCTATTATACTTTTTCTGCTTTGCGCATAGGTTGTTTGAGATCTTAATTAGGCACGAGCAGCATTCACACTACGCTTTCGCGATCACGTGAACTAGCTCAGGTGCCACGAGTTTCCTGTCTAATACATGAAAGACAATTTTGATCGTAAATAAAATATTAAGTGGCTATAGTAGGGTTACTAATAATTTAATAATTTATTAAAGTAATACATGAATAATTATTTAGTTTAGTCAATTTAATCGTAATCAGTAAATTTTGAAAATTTAGCTATAATATTTATTGGTAAAGTTAAATTAATAATATTAAACTGTTTAATAAGTGTTCTTTGCATTCGTTTAAGTTGTTTAAACATTTCTTACGTAATATGAATCATAAGTCCGTTTTCCATTGCTTTAAGTCATCTTTTAATCCATAAAGTATGGCGAGTGTCCTTTCTCCCTGATCACAGGGAGGAGTCTCAATATCGCAATTTTGTCGATCTGTCCTTTCTCCCTGCTCAACAGGGAGGAGTCTCATCATCGCATATTGTATTCCATTTCTTTTGTATTTCATTAATTTCTTTTAATATTCCTGCTCCATGGCCTTAATTCAAAGTCCGTTTCGTTTCCGTTCGTTTGATTCTGTAATTCTTCCTGTGTTTATCTAAGTTTTATTGGTGTGGTCCCTCTCAGACTTGTCATCATAGAGGAGACCCCCTAGTTCCAAAATTTAAATTTTATTTTATGTTTTATTAATATGTGTGTGCCATTTGTATTAAATTTATAGAATTTCGTTTTTATGAATTTTTGTTTTAGGGTTTATGCACCATTTTTTTCCTATTCTATTGTAAAATACTCCTCAACCCGGGCTGGTCTTGAGTTTATTGTTAGTGATCATTGCCGGTGATCAGTATTGTCCATGTGTGCTATATGTGTGTGCTATTATGTACGTATGCTATATTTTGTTAATGTTTGGACTGGCATATAGTCAAATCTTTATAGTTGTTATTTAATTTATTCCAGATTCAGTTAAGCTCGAGAAAATTCAGTTGGACACATTTGTCTTAACCTTATTTCTCGGTCTTGTAGAATCTTTATATTTTAGTGTATGCTGGATATTTGGAAAGATAGTTAAGAGAATATAGAATGTAATGGATAGGATGTGTTATATTTGCGTGCAAGTGTTTGTTTTCGTAATGTTCTTGTTCGGCTCCCTTTGGCGATTGGTGCGAGCCGTACTACCACACGCGAGTCCCGTAGCTTTGGCCTCGTACCTTAGAATCCCCTGGGTAGCCTTTTCAATGTTTGTTTTGTTGGTTGCATAGTGTGTAAAGATCCCACAGATATACTATTATAAACAAAGACTTAAATTCAAATCAATTATCTAAATCTCTTCTTATCTTGATTATTTTGTTTATATAGTCGGTTAATTCTTTATAAATTGCTTTATCATTAATTTGTCAGTATATAAAAGTTGTTTATCATTTAAATTTATAATTTTATTTCTTAGTATCCGTCTTTCCTGTTTAGTCTTGGTACAAAATAGTATCATGTGGTTTTTTGAATCTAAATTTTCCGCATAACCTAAATTTAAGTCTATAAGATGTTAAGTGCCTTTTAAAGACTAACTCTCCTGTTAACCATTTGTCGTGCAGGTACAGAACAGCCTACTTTGTATCGCAGCCGATCCTATACCTGCCCAGTTTTTCCAAATAGTCGTCCAGTCTAGCTGAGGGTGTTTGAATTCTATTTCTTGTTCATCACTTAATGTTGCATTTAATAAATTAACATAAGTATCATTGTTTAAAATCCCAAATTTTTTGGCTATCTCTATATATGTATAGTATATCCTTTATTCTCCTATATGTTCCTGGTGGTTCTAAGAGTTTACTCAATTATTATTTTTGTATATTTCATTATTAAATCTAGATAAATATCCGAAATTATAAATATAATAGCTTCCCACGGATATTTTGGATTATTGTCTAATTGTTTAAATCTATTTAAAATTAATGACTTTTGTTTTATGCTCAGGTTTGGCAGGGCTAATCCCCTCTATCTTGAGGTCTGCATATATGTTTTTTCTTAAGATAATGTATGGTATTATTCCAAATATAGCCGAGTATTTTTCCTTCAATCGTTCCTATCGTTGCTTCAGTTAAGTGAACAGAGTTTATTACATAATTCAATTGGCTGTAGCCACCTGTGTTCGGTCTACGAGGTTTAATCTTGTTTATTTCCAAGTTTCAAATCTGAGAATCTTTTTTTACTAACTCACAGTAGTTTTTCTGAGTAGAGTTCGTCCCAAAAATAATCCCTAATGTTTTTACATGCTCTTTAATCAGATTTGGGGGAAGCCCAGGGTGGTTTCCTCTCCAGTTACCTATTAGTAAAATTTCCGTTTTATCGCGATTTATAGCTGAGCCCGAGACTTTGTCAAATTTGTGAATTCATCCTGTAGATGCTTATATGAGTATTCATCTCTGGTTAGGCATGTGCAGTCATCTGCATGAAATATAATTTTGAATTTATAGTTCAGATTCGGTATTTGTATTCCTTGAATATTAGTATTACTGTTAATATTCATGTTCAAGGATTTTATAGCTATTACATATAGCAACATAGATAGGGGGCATCCCTGCCTTACTGAGCGTTGTAATTTAATTTTTTCCGTTAAAGCCCCATTCACTGTTGCTCTTGAAAATATTTTATTGTACATCGCTTTTATTAAATTTATTAGATTGGGCCCATATCCACATTTCTTTAAAGTTTTAAAAATAAAGTCATGTTCTATTCGATCAAAAGCTTTTTCCTGATCGAATAAGAACATAACTCCTTTCTGTCCTTTATTTTTAAAAAATTCTATTATAGATGTAACTGACAAAGTATTATTTGAAATTTTTCTTCCCTTCCCTCCACAGCTTTGATTTATATTAATTATTTTATTTATACTCCCTCTTATTCTACTTATTTTACTCAGAATTTTGTAGTCCGTATTTAACAGTGTAATTGGTCTCCAGTTTTTTATTATCTTCTCTGTCTCCCAACTTTTTGGTATTTCCCCCTTTAGTAAAATATTGTTAAATAATAGTTCCAGACTACTAGTTTATTTTGGAATTTAATATAGAAGTCATATGTAATTCCATCTGCTCCTGGTGATTTTCCCTTTTTTAAACTTTTTATTGCATTTATTATTTCACTACCTGTAATAATAAAATGTTCACACTTGTCTTTTTCTTTAGATGATATTTGATTATATTTAGTTTGTTGTAGGTATTTTTATTTTCCCCTTCAATACGTTGAGATTTATATATTTTATCATAGTAATTTTTAATTTCTTGTAGTATTTCTTTTTTATTTTTACTGATTATATTATTAACTCTCATAGATTCAATTTTCCTATTTTCCCCGTTTTTTATTTCTATTTTTTTATATAGACCCTTCCCCTTATATAAATTTTCAAATTTCCCTGCCCTTTGTTTTATCCCTTGTGCTTTTTCTTTCTCAATATTGCTCTATGGTTTAAAATTTTCTTCATTTACAGTATTTGAATTATTTCTACTTTGACTTTCAATGTATCTATTTTTTATCCAATCATTCGGCAATTACTTTATTCTACTATAGTATTTTGTAATTTTTATTGTTTTAGTTGTTCCCATTCTTTAGTATATTTCCATTGTTATTAAATTTGTCAAGCAAGCATGCACAGTTTTCACATATTCGGTGTTCATCAGGCGAGTATTATTCATCTTCCATTAATCCTTGTCCCCATTTGCATTTGTTTTCATTACCAGTTTTACGGCTTTATGGTCTGCAATTTGATAATTATGGTGCAAGCTTTTGCTTCGTTTAAATGGTTTTCAGATATGTAAAATGTATATAATCTACTTCCTTTATTTCCTCTGTTTGTAAATGTATATTCTTTTTTATTTCCATTTAGCGATCTATAAATTTCTAAATTATTTGCTTCTTTAAAAATATTTATCCATTTTTTTTTAACTGTTTATTATATTTTAACTATCATTTTTTGTAAGTTTATCACTTATCCAAATCTGAAGATATCCAATTGAAATCACCACCTATTATATACATGGATTACCTATGAAGCCTTGAATATAGTGGTTTACATTTTTTATAAAATCGACTTTTGAATAAAAGTTCCACTTGGTACATAGTTTTATATACCACTCCGATGGCCTAGTGGTTAGAGCGTCCGCCTCGGATGCTGGAGGTCGTGGGTTCGATCCCCGGCCGAGTCATACCAAAGACTTGCAAAAATGGTACTAACAGCTGCCTCGCTTGGCGCTCAGCATTAAGAGGTTAGTGTTAGGACTGGTCGGCCTGGTGTCAGGCTAATGTGACTGGGTGGGACATCATGCTACATGTCTGCGGCATGATGCCCCAGTGCTAGACATCACTATAAACTGCCACACTGCAGACATCGTGGCGATATGACTGATAAATTGTTAAAGCTACGTTAAAAATCATAATCACATCACATAATCACAGTTTTATATGTAGCAATCTTCCTTGTAATTCTCTTGGGATATTTGGAGCTTCAAAGTTTAATCCTTTGGCTGATTGCCTGATAATTGTAGCCACCCCTGATTTCGATTTGGTTGGGCGGTTACTTTTTAGAACTATTGCATCAAGCGTTTCTTCTAAGTTCTTTTATTAATTGTTGAGACATCCCACGAGTCTCTTGTATTAAAATTATATCATAATTTGCTGCCACTTTTTATTTTATCTATTCTATTAAATTAGCTTATATTTTTCAATCCATTTCATTAATTTAAAATGGTTATTTTTAGTGGGCAGTTCTTGCTCTGTCTTCTTCGATACTGAACTTTTTTCTGGTTCTCCCTTGTTAGGGAAGATGTTCTTCGTTTTTCCTCTCTTCCACTTATGTCCTTTATCATTTCTGTTAGCTCAGTTTCCATTTCCGATTCCCTTGGTGTATTTTCTGATTCCCTTGGGGTATGCTCCCTAGGTGTGGAGGCAATCTTTTCCTCTTGAGTGAGGAAGAGGGGTTTGACGTCTCAAAGTCCATGGTTTCTTTTTCTTCATTTGCTTGAACTGTTGTTAAGTTTCTTCTATGTTCTGTGATGTTTGACTCTCTGTAGTTTCTTCCCTTTTTTATTTCATCAAAATTCGGTTCTTCTAGAAGTATGGTGCCGTATCTTTCTCCACGAATTTCATTTCTTTTTCTTTTGTCTCTGTTTCTGGCTTTCTCTTTTTTCTGCCGAACTCGTTTTGCTAGCATCTTCCCATTTTTCAGTCTGTTTTGCGTTACTTTCTGTACTTATGTTTTGATCGTCGATATTGTTGATGTACCTTGTTCAGGTTGGGATTTTTCTGGTGTCTCCTGTGGTGTCTCTTGTGAGATCTCTTTATTAGGGTCAGGGATTTCACTCGTTACTTTGGCATTGTTGTCTTCTGCTGTATTCCTTTTTGTTGCTGAAGCATAAGAGTTAGGCTTATTTGTCTCTTGGCCTTGGTTCATCAGATTTGGGCATTCTCTTGGCAAATGCCCCACGTTCCCACGTTTGTGGCATATTCTATGGTGTTGGCATCCTCTGTACCATGTCCTGATGGGAAAACCCAGCACATTAAAAAAGGGTGGAATTTTCTTCGCATCCGTCTCAAGAGTGATTATCCTCACTCCCGTGTTTATTGTTGGAAAGCCCCAGAATGTTGCCATTTGGGCTCTTATGGTTTTGACTGCAAATATCTTCTCTATTTTGTCAGTTAATTCGTTCAGTGGTATTTCCAGTGGTAATCCAGTACAGTGTATTTCTACAGTTTTTTCTCCTATATTTTTTATTAGAGGCATTGGAGAGTAAATTCACTGGTTTTCCTTTTATTTCCATTGTCTATTCTTGTACAAGGGCGTGTCCCCTTTAGCAAACAGGAAGTATAAGCCCCTCCCTCCATTTTGCAGGCCCTGTATGTTTTCCGATTTACCGGTAGTTCCCCTTGAAACTTAATACTGCAGTATCTCTGCTGGTCTTGGCCTCTCCGTCTCTTGGAAGCAAGTCAGATCTAATATTTGGCATCCTGGTGCTCTATATGCCACTAATAATCTTCTTTGTTCATTTTACTGAATTTGTGTTGGGAAATAGTTTCTCAGTTTTCCTCCTTGTTTAAGGCTAGTTTTGGGTGCCTCCATTTGAGTTGTAGAACTGCCCACTATTTTCCAAATATAATACCATTTTAGATAACAAATTGAACTTTTTGCACAATGTAAATAACGTCCAAATATACAATACTAGTAAATAGATTATATAACTAATGTATACATGTGAGATCTTTACGAATGTTATCCAAAGTATCCAAATGAATACTGATAAGACGTTCCGTATAGTCCCTAAGTAGACTGCTTACTGACAAGACTTTCCGTAATGTGAAGATATCACTTTACGGTGAGGCATTTATACACAGAAGATGTAGCCTACATCATCTGTGCGCTGGAAATATTCGGTTTTTCCTATCGAAAGCACTTCGCACGTGCGGCATAGGATGAACCGAACTCACTGTTTCGAAATAATGTACAATATACAAAAATCACCCTCGGGTATCGTTTTACACAAAAAACGAAACCCGAGTACATGCATTTAATAAATAGAGAGATTTATACAATTCCGTGACACCAGATACATTCGGAACAAATTAATGTGTGTCGGCAATCCCACCCCCGTTGTCAAATGTGATATGTCGTGGGTTACACAAAATGACACAGCGTAATAGTATCCATCAGACAATCATATTCAATCATACTAAAAGGTAACACAACCGTGGAGGAATTTACTAAACTGCTTCATGTGTCATTGTCTCCCTTCTCTCGAAGCGCCACTACCACCACAAGTTGATACATATATATACAACTTTCTAGCGGAAACGCCTGCTTTATTTTTAGCTGATTTTCGTAAAGGATAGGAAAAAATATCGAAAACTATACAAAGAGTAAGCCTTGAACCAGCATTTCTATGACTGTTACTATGAACTTTTCGTCTTTTTGACGCCAAAATTTTAACGCAAAATGGACTTAAAGAAAGTAAAATAAGACTGACATTGTGGTCACACAATGTGTGCAGCAGCGACATTTTTTTATTTATGTCAGTGGAGAGTAGTTTGGGAAATTACATTAGGTCTACTGCCATATTACACCGAGGCTATTGGTTATGGTGTACAGTTGTAAAAAAATCACTTCCTTAACGTATGACGTCGGCATGATATTCATCTACGCTAACTGCACATTAGCTGGTGATTTTTCACAAATAGGACATCATTATATATAGTATTGGTAATTGTCTGAAAAAAATTGCTGTTCCTTGATTAACGTTTGTGCTGTTAGCTTTTTTAAAAATTATTTCAGAGGGATTATCTTTTCTGTGCTTTATTTTTTTCCTAAACCAAACAGAAAAATAAAACAGAAACAATACAAGAAACGTTGTCACCTCACCCCTCCACCCCTCCACAACCAACCACCACAAACCGAGAATCTTACGTGTAACATAATTTTTTTTTTAATTCAGGGTGTGATATCATGGAATTTTTCAAATAGGTTATTGTGTTACATGTAGCTCATAAGACACCTTTTGTGCATCGTCAAATACAAAACTTGAACGTCACGTCAAATAATTGCGAAATCGCTGTCATCTAGCTTAAGGCGGTTTTTTACCGTTTGCTTTAGTAGATGTCACTGCTCACTAAGTGATATACCTTAGTTTAAGGAATTGGATCATAGTACGCAAGATTAAGATACTGAGAAAGTAAAACATGCGGATTCCAGGAATTTATATCCTCCGCTTTGCGTTGAAAGCAGAAGTGTAGGTTTGGAGTGGACACGGATAGGTGACCATGATGATGTAGAAAATAAGTTAAGATAGGTGTGTGAAAGAAGACAACACTGATGACGTAGAACACTTACAATGGTACCCACCTGAGGTCTTGTCAATAGAAAGCTGCATACAAATTGTAGGTCCATTCTGCGAGAGTAACTCCGCTAAACGATAATGTTGAACGCTGATAATCAAAATCTCATGTACAGTAGAACTTCGATTATCCGCCAGGGTGCGGGACCGAGACCGTGACGGATATGAGAATAGACGGATAATAGAATATGTACATTAAAAGTATTATACAACAGACCGGGTCATCAAAAATCATAATATCTACATACGTATATGTACCTGTTTTTAATATTTGGACGTACAATGCCATGACGGTTAACAGAGGCTGAAGGTTAATCGGGTGCCGGATAATCGAAGTTCTATTGTAGTTATATAAAGACAGAGCTGCATATACATGTTCTTGAAATCCAATAATAATTATTAAGACAAAGTTTTGTGGGTCCAACAATCAGGGACCAAAACTTTGCCATATGTCTATGCAAATCGAACGGTGAAAAAATTAAGAAAATGAGTCATCGACATGACGTTGCATACTAAGGGAGCAGTAACGCAGAAAGTTGGTTAGTCTAATAATATGAGCCCACACTGAGATGTAACGGAAGTAACATAACAATCAGTCTCAGTCAAGGTCCAATTAATATCAAGCTGCCTTTTAAAATTTGTTTAAAATCCAATAATGAAATCATAATTCAAAAATGAAACTGAAAGCGGTTGAAAAACAGGGACGGTGTCTCTGCTAAATGACTTAGAATGCTGATGACTGAATTCAGCCCAGGTATCATCAATACAAATCTGCATATAAGATTTTGTTTAAATTAAATACGAATTAATTGAGTTATTGTGTAGAAATGAAAGAGATGAGCCCGACAACCAGGGGATATAACTCCGCTAAATAATGATGTATTTTAATATTGTTTTCTCAGCCAATATCCTATTAACATCAAGCCATCTACAGATTGTGATCGAAAAGCCAATCATATATGAAGGAGTTGTCACACGGAAATGAAGATGAGTGGGTGAGTGGGTCTGTAATAAGGGGCTATAACTCTTATAAACGATGATGTATAACGCTGACAAACTAAATCAAAACCTGATTTGTATCACTGCTTATACAATCTGGTTCAAATCCAATAATTACTGAGGGAGTTACTGTGCGGAAAATAAAGAATGTGATTTGACAATTAAAGGTTATAACTCGGCAAAACAAAGTTGAATTCAGACTAAGCCAAACTCTCATTAAAATCAAGCTGAATACTAAATCTTGTTGAAATCTAAGAATAACTAAGAGAATTATGCGGAAATTGGGCTCTGTGACCCCGCTAAACGATGGTGGAAAACGCTGGCAATCAAATTCAGCCAAGCACTGTATTCCAAATATGGCTGAAATCCAATTAATAATCGAGGGATTTGTTATGCGGAGAAGATAGTGGGTGGGTCTGACACTCAAGAGCTTTAAATCGTCTCAACGATGACATAAAAGGCAGACAAATGAAATCAGCCAGGGTCTCATCAATGTTAAACGGCCTTCCAAATTTGCATGAAATCAAATAATAGAACAGGCAGTTATTGTGCGAAAACAACAAAGGGTGGGTCTGAAACTGGTGATTGTGTCTCCGGTAAATAAGGACGCAGAAAAATGACAATCAAACTAGGCAAGAACCCACCAGTATCTAGCTGCATACAATATTTGGCTGAAAAATCTAATGACAATTGAGGGTGTGATTGTGCGGAAACGAAAGCAAGTTGGTCCGACGATCGTAGCTATAGCTGTGCTAAACGATGACATTGATGGCTCAAAATCGAATTCAGCTATGATGCCATCCGTATACAGCTGCATATCAAATTTAGTTGGAATTAAGGATGTGATTATGCAGAAAGGCCCTTTTCTATGATAAAATGGGATAAGAAATGGGATAAGAAATGTGAGCTTCACAAGCTTTAACGTGCAATATTGGTTAACTATAGATTTTGCACGGATAAGACGTTGTTGTTCAATCCGCATGTAACAACGCGACTAAAATGCGAGAGATCGATCAAAAAAGATCAGAGCAGCAATTAATTCCAGAAATGATAATTTAGCATAAAAATGACAATCTGACACACAAGCAACTAATTCCAGAAATTGCAATTCAACATACAAATGACAATGTGACCTACAAGCAGTTTGATACCAACCAACCCCCACTCGTGACACATTCAAGACTCATTGTTTTGTTTTTTTTTTAAAAAGAAGCCCTCGTCGATGCACACCAACAATTTATTACCTTTGCAATGCTATTGTACTGAAAATGAAATTTGATATACTGACTTTATCTTCCAGACTCTCTATCATCCTCACCTTATGTCCACCCCTCCGTTTCGATCAGCGCACTCGAGCCTTACCAGGTCATCTACATAAACGACATTCGGGTTGCAGTGGCAGGCTGTGACGTCGTTAGTCTTTTTGAGACAGCCTATATATGTCCTACAGCGACCCCTATCACCGTGGAATTTTCCTCACTAACGTTGGATTCATCTGTTACGTTCCCCACGATGACCTCCAGTTTGTCACCAACCACGATTAAAATGGACATGGCTTCCACTGAGAGCTATGTGGAAACCTGCATGTGTGAGGAAAGTATATACGTATTCAGTCAGTATGTAACCTGCAGCAATTTTAAAAACCACGCCAGTAACACAGTGCCTGATGTGAAAGGTCTGGTATCTAATTTAACAGTGGACAAGAAGAGCACTGGCGCATTTCAAAGACTTAAGACAAGCGCTGAGGATAATCGACCTACAGCCATAGCGGTTGGGACTGTCGGGATAGTATTCCTTGTGACGGTATTGATACTCATTCTTATACCTGATGTTATTGGTCTTGCTACATTTATAAATAAGCTGTATTCAAAACACAAGGCAAAAAGTGAAGAGCAAATGAGAATTAGGAAATATGAGCAGATGATAAAGCGGCGCCTTAACGGACCATTCCCTGACTTCTATCCTGCTTATTCCAGTGATGTCAAATAGTTACCTAATGTTTAACAGCAATATGTTCCTTAATTACGATCCCTTTTTTTATCTTCCAAGCAGAGACCTCATCAGAGAACCACTGTATTCAACAAGGTGCTCTTCAGAAGATATAGGAGAACTCATTTAACACTCTGCATGTGTTGTTAGGAGACCTATTAGAAACGTTGAACGCCAGGCCGTACAGTGGACTCGACCTAGTTATCACATTATTATAAAGTGCGATAAAAAAAAAATAACACAAAACTTTCATTATCCGTCACTGTTATGTACGCAAACCCACCAATTGTATGTATATGTTGGACTCACAGGAAAACCTATAACTATCTCCTTTGCTGAGTGCAGATATTATAAATTAGAATGTTTTGCTTATTTTTCATTTCTGTGGATTAATGCTTGTATTAGGGTAGCATTTTTCAGTAAATTTATTACGATATAATTTTTCAGTAAATTGTATTTAAAGCAGTTCTTTTATTCCTGTAACACAGTACTATTTTAATAAAGATTGTGCTTTTATGTGAAATTGAAAAATCCCTTGCACTATATGACGCATTTCCTTTCTATTCTAAGTCAGCCAATTTTAAACTCAGTAGTAAGGTGTGCTGAGCTAGCCAAATTCCTTTTTGCTGAGTATATCAGAAAGATTCCACGTGTTTTCTTAAAACTTAAGCTGTTACAGCAGTTTTTGTGTGTGATGACGTACACAGACACAGAGAAGATCACTAGGAAAAATAGGAACCTCTTTCTGATTCGAGACGAATGAACGTAAGAAAGAGTTAGACGAATGTCCATATTTGGCTTTGAGGATACGACCTAAATCGCGTATAAATCGAGAACAATCGTTGAGCAAATCAGTTTATTCGTTGAGAATCAAGAAGGCTTGTCTTCTTACAAATAAGCATCTGTCTGTGCTCGTATACTTTCTTTAGGGTATAGGGACTTTTAATATTCAAGATTTTAATGGTAAAAATACAGTCAAGGCTCGACATGTTGCAACATTGTTGTACATTCTTTTTCTATTCTATATTATAATGTATTAAAAAGTTTAATTGTTTAAAGAATGTGTATTCATTTGCATTTATATTATTGATTATTGTAAAAGACTAATTCGGTACCAACTTCATGTTTAGTAAAAATTAATTTGGAAATAAAATATTCTTTAAGTAATAGAGAATAATGTTATAGTATCCTATTTCAAATTAGTATTCTTTTTAAATTTAGTAAAATACATTTCTTCAAAATGATTGTTGTGTTAATCGCAAATATTGAATTTTATACTCTTTGGCTATCGTGAATTTATTCGATATTTAATTATGGGTATTATATTCTAAAAGGCAGAACTTATACAAGTGTATGAAGTTGGTAAGCTTGAAGGAAAGTTGTAATTTTATATGTATTTCTTATATTTAAAATATAGAGTTTATGTGTATCTATAATGTAATTCTCTATATATCAATTATTTAAATAAACTGAGTTCATTCGTCGAGAATCAAGAGGTCTTGTCTTCGTACAGTTGTTCCCGTACCTCCGCTTGCCATATTCCCCAAGATGTAGACGTACCTACACAGTTACGAGTGACACCTCTTTTTAAGAGAGCCTGAACTCTTTCTTTTTCTTTCTCTCTAACCATGGACAAAGACATTTCTTAAGTTATAAGTAAATCCTTCTTATAGCAAGTAATGGGAAGAAGGTTATGAAAATTCCTTTTCAAAACACTTGTAACTTTAACACCTGCTAATTTTTGTGAAAACGTCATAGATAGTTCATAAAGTACCTGGAAGGTACTTTATTATGTTTTTTATTGATTCAAATAAACTGAATAGCTTTCAATTTCCACCATGCACTTATTCTTTAATACGAACGTTATACTAGTATTTGGCAGTAATAATTTTAGTAATACATTTAAAAAACCATACCACTAAAACTCTCATAACTAGACAAACATTGAACCTCATCTTGGTAACTGTTTGTGAGATGTTTGGGTGAAATGAAGTTTTTTAGTATATCAATTTTCAAGGAGATTTGAGAATTTTATATTTTCTTATTATTATTCGATACCTTATCAGTTTATGCAACAAATGTTCTCAAAGGTACTTTTGATAAATAACGGATTCTGTCATATATGTAATGAATTGAACTTTATCCCTAGATTTTTTTTTTGTTTTGGATAGCATATCATTTGTGCAACAACTGTTTTTTTTCAAACGTATTTCTCATTAATAAAGGCTTCTGTCATATATGCACTAAATCTAAATTCGCTTAATCTATACGCAGGATGCGCGAATAAGATGTCAAATTGTGGTCCCAAAGAGACTGAAATGTGCGCTCGCGCTCGCCTGGGCACTCATACACAAAAGTAAGGGGCATTAGTATCGGCAAGACGTTTGTCGATGCCGATCTTTTTTTTACCACAATTGTCCTGGTGCTTTCTACTGTTATCAGTTCAGATCTGTATAAAGCTACTAGCATCCGTTGCGCGTTCTCAAACTTTGGAATGTACAGTTACCAATGTCCATCACTGCCTTCTTATCGATCGAGAAAAGCAGAGTGGTACCTTCTCCAGTATATGATTTCACCCGTGATGAAGAAAAAAAAAATATTATTTACTACGTTACAATGGAACTGAGAATACATTTTGTTTTAACAGTGAAATACCGATTGGTTAATTATTCGTCAATGAGTCCTTTTGTCTCTGTGTTTGCACCGCAAAATATTTGCATCAACGACGTCAGTGGAACGAGGTTTTTAAGACTTGTCTCTGATTACGTCATTCATAACTTTTTAATATGGTCATCATTGAAAAATTGTAAGTTGAGCGATGGAGACGATTGTTGAACATCCAAAAAATAATTTAGATTGCAAATTGTTCGTAATGATTTGACACCAGCTGGGATCCAAAAGGAACACGTTGTTGCGA
>JAECUM010055016.1:0-12310 GCA_016617855.1 Megalonaias nervosa
CTCTCTCTCTCTCTCTCTCTCTTCCATTTCCTTCTCAACTTCATTGTTAAGAGAGAAGCAGAGCAAAATTAACTTTATAGTACAAGAAGAATATTGTGCTTTTTGTTGTTTTGTTATTTATATTCCAAAAAAAGAACGAAAAAGAAAAAGAAAACTAAAAGAATGTCAGATAGGTAAGGAAAGAAAAATGGAATACCTCTGTGTCAGTACCTGTCAGTGTATGCCCCAACAGAAGATAAGGCCCTGTGCATGACAGACTCATTGATAAACTTTTATATCTCTTTCCTTATATGAATAAAGAAATTACACCGCTTGTCAAATCCACGGGAAAGGCAAATTTGTAATTGTCATTCTTTTCTTTTGCTTGATTCGACATTGTAAATATCGGAAGCAGACAACATAGTATTTTCCTTCTATATGTGTACATGTGTAGTCCTGCACATACCCTTTCGCTGAAAATGGACTGGTCCAGGAACCAGAAATGACTAACAAGCATGGTCATTTTACTGAAAACTTCAGTTGAAGTGAAACATGTAGATGAAAACTGTGTTTTGGGCCTACTCCCCACGGGCATAATCAGGTTTGAAATTATAAATTAATAAATGAACTGACTAAGTTCTGAGCATCTTTGATCTCATTTGTGCTTGTGTTTTTTAAATTGGAAGGGGTGGGTGGGTATAAATAAACGGGGAGGTATAATCAGACTATAGTTTAAGCTCAATTTATTGGAACTTGATGTTGTTACTGAATGGCATGGCCATGTCATCACGTGATATGTCAGAGCACTTTCACATCAACACGTATATTCCTGCTGAAAATTATTTCTCAAATATGGAAAACTCTGCATATTGCTATCTATACCTCTACACTTCCACACAAAGCCCTAACGAACTTTATTCTATTAGGACTATTCCATACATATATACGAATGTCAGCAGCAACTGGCTATGAGACAGCTGTGAGATTGCAACTATAATTAACAGCCACCATATTGCTTTCATCAACGTACAGTGTTGACAACAGCTTTCTTGGGCAAATAAGTCTGTTGTAATATTTGTTTCACTGATGTTTTGTTATATTGATATAGAGCTGTGGACTTATACAAGTGCTATCTCCATGCTATCATTAGCACACGGTTAATAGTTGGCCTAGACTAGACATCAAAAGACGTCACTCTCCTGTGCCATAAATATATGGTTCCCACATACAAATCTTGGTGACGTCATCCATAAATATATGGCTCCCAAACTAACAGAGTTAAGATTTGTCGCACTTGCACCTTCACACATGTCTACTACTCCCCGTGCCACCGTTGTAATATATGCTCCAGTATAAAACAGTGTTTCAGAGTAACAGTAGTAGAAGATAGGAAACTCAGATTTACAGGGAAAATCAGAAAAAAAACTCACTTTAGCATTCCTAGAGGTTTTCTTATATTTATCATGATTTTGATTGGGGGAGAGATTTTGTCTCGAAAGCAAAAGTAATAAAATTTGGAGAAAATGATGGTATTATAATAAAATTGCTTACTTGTTAGTAAAAAAAATAGCTTATCAGATTTAACTGATGACCCATTTTTTAAAAAAAAGTTAATGACCAATGTGCATATGCATCCATCATAACTTCTCGAAAAGTGCAGATAATTGCAGACAAAAGACAAAGTTACAGGAAAAGATTTTAATTTCAATTTATTATCATTCTTACACATGTCTTCAAATAAACTAAATTATATAGGTCAGATTAAGTTAAATATCACGATTCTGTGAAAGGAATATAAAAAAATTTGCTTTTAAAGTAAAATGCCTTTTTTCATCATTTAAAATCATAATACTTTGATATATAACAAATGTTGTTGTTGTTGAAGGGTTTAACGCCATTTTTCAGCACAAGATAGGCTATACATGGCGGCCAGTATAACTAGTGGAGGACGAACCATGGAAAACCCCGGGAAGAACCACTGACCCAAGAGAAACTACTGACAAGCTTTCTCACGTATCCACATTAGCCGAACCGGAGACTCGAACCCACGCAAAGGTGAGATGGCAGTGATCCAGAATGGTGAGCGCTTTAGACCACTTGGCCACTCGGCCACTCGGGGCCGCGAAAACAAATGTAAAGGATGCTGATACAACTATGAAATGTATCATAAAAGTATTTGTTTCTTGTAAATATGCGCATATTACAGTAACAAAGAACCACCTCAAAACATCGGTTACAACAGCTCCTCATTGAACTTGAGAATTCATGACAATATTCTAAACAGTGTTACTGATGTAGGTGTCCACTGTCTGTCACATTGCCATCACATGTTTAGTAGTTGACTGTTTTAGGCAGAGGTTGGTTTGCCTCATCGAAATAGTTGACTTCGATGAGAACTTTACTGATTCAAAACAGGATAATTAGTGAAATAGATTTTTTTATGGCAAGTAATTCATTCTCTTGAGAACTGAGAGTTTATAATGTGGGGTCAAAACAGTGCATCAATCAAAATGGAGTAAGATGATATAGTTGTAGAAAATGCTGTTTTTTAGACCATGATTTTTCATGTATAAAGCACATTAATATAGCTGCAATATCGAAACATATACAGCATGGTGTTAGGAATGATTTAAATTATAGCCTTGAGAAGACCCATATTATAAAATGCCCTTGAGAATTTGGAATTAACTGTCAAGTGACTCTTTAGTTTGGAAATCTATTGAGAACACTGCTTCTGTCTGCAAAGTGGGCATACCTTGTCAAAACAACAACATTATTGTTTTTACCTTAAGATTCGTTACCCATATTTTCTGTAGAATCATGTGAATAAGTGCATAGTTTTCACTACTTCTGTAGTATTTAATGTATTATTATGATTAGCTTTATTTGAATCTTAAATGATGTTAATGAATTAAGTAGTTGTCCCATTGAAGGCTTCGTTAAATGGTCAGTAAAGGACTGAATTTTAGAGACACTGGCTGCATTGCTGTTTTAGAAATTAGAAATTAACGCTTGAATGATGGGCTACTGTAGTATTAATGTTGCTAACTGAGCAACATAACACTGGTACCCTAGTCCTGCTATGTAAGACGTCGCCCCTGATATGTATAGTGGGATTAGGGGCGGTCATTATCTTACTTCCTGAACAAATCGTGCCGGTGGCCTAGTGGTTAGAGTGTGTGCCTTGGATGCGGGAGATCGTGGGTTCGAACCCCGGCCGAGTCATACCAAAGACATTTAAAAATGGTACTAGTAGCTGCCTCGCTTAGCACTCAGCATTAAGAGGTTAGCGCTAGCACTGGTTGGACTGGTGTCAGGATAATGTGATTGCAGGGCCTGCCTTAGGCTGGTTTGACCGATTTTAAGTTCAATATCATATAAAACTTGTTTGAAAGTTTATTTTCAAATGCCTTGTTCACATGGGCCAAATCGGGCCGCACGTTTGCTAAGACCAGTGCTGTGTGACTGGGTGGGACAAGATGCTACATATATGTAGCATGATGCCCCAGTGCTAGACATCACTATAACCTAGCTCACTGCATACATCATAGCGATATGACTGAAAAGTTTTTAAAGCTACATTAAAAATACAAAAGCACACACACACACACACATTTCCTAAACAATTTCTACTGCATACATGTTCCATTGTTTAATTGCTTTGGTCATACTGTAGTTAACATTACGCCTTTTTCCTCGTGGAAGTATATCCAGACAGTTGTTGTTGTTGTTGTAGGGTTTAATGCCATTTTTCAGCAAAAGATAGGCTATACATGGCAGCCAGTATCATTGGTGGAGGAAGAACCCGGGAAATCCCCAGAAAGAACCACCGACCCATGAGAAGCTACTGACAAACTTTCTCACATACCCACATTGGTCGAACCCGAGACTCAAACCCACGCAGACAGAGGTGAGATGGCAGTGATCCGTAACGGTGAGCACTTTAGACCCCTCGGGGCCCCATTTCCAGACAGAATCAAGTAGTTTATTTTTTGAAAAATTTTTTGACCACCAAAAGTTATTTGTGATTTTGTTAGTAGAAAATTTACACTTAGTTCAAACATATTGGGCATATCTCTGCTTCCATAACTCACCAATCTACTGAAATGATGGTCAACACATTTTGAAATTAAAACTGCTTGATTTTATCTGTATATACTTCTGTAAGGAGAAAGGCAGCAGAGTAAATTTTGTATGATTAAAACAATTAGAATCAAATCTGAGCGGTTTTATCAATATGAGCTGTCTGGTATGAGAGATATTTTTGAAAACGTATCCTTGTTGTTGGCTGCCAATAGGTTATGCTATAGATCAGTGATTGTTCAGGCAGTACATGGACCCTCCACCAGTATATATCAGGGGTGATGCCCTACATGGTATGACTGACTGGTACTCTAGCAGCAGCATATTATAATGCTTCTAACTTCTGTTTCATAGTAAAAACGTGAATGCGTTGTTGATACAACCAAAGACTGATTATCCTGACTCCTTGGAATATATCAACATTGCGCTTGATAAATGGTCCTTCAGATAATGAAATAATGTAAGGAACAAAGTCAAGGTATAGAATGTCATTCAGCTTGTTAAATTCCAGTTAAGTGGTTTAAATATGATTACTTTAATTTTGATGACCTCATTTTGCAGATTGCTCATTCCTTTATTTTTCCCATTGCAATCCAGTATTACTCATTGTTATTAAAAATAGCTGGAAGGATGATGTTGTCATTGTGCTATCCAAAGTCTGTCCGATTATTGTGCAGTGTTGTTCTGTCCGATCATATGTCTTTTTGCTGATATTTAACCCAGATATGTATCACAGCTTGACAGAGTGTCATGTACAGCAAAACATTTTCTGTCTTATATGTTTTATGTATCTGATATGTATTTTTAGCTTCAACAAATATGATGATGAAACTATATGCAAATATACATTATGGTTCAACATTTTCACATATCTGATAGGTCAGATCATAACAAGATATAAGACGCATAGCAGGTCTGCTTTCCTTGTTATTGCATTTGTGATAATGAAAACAATTGGTAGGTATCCAGTTCTTACAATTTATTGATCAGAAAATATATTTGAATTTTATTTATTCTTACAGATGTTATTGAAAACCATCAGGATGATGATTCACAGGAAGAAAAAAAACAAAGAGATGTGTTACAAAGTCCATGCTCTTAAGATAAGTAACAGAAAAAAGTCAAAAGCAATAAGCTTTGTAATATTCAACACATGATTTATTTCCCTAGAATACAAAGTGAAAATGTAATTACAAGGAATTTATGGTATTATGCATTAAATCCCAAATAATAGCAGAATTACAGACACAAGTCCTAATAATTTAAAGCCCAGAATAAATTAAATCCAAAGCCAAGGGTGTTGATGCGTCTTTAGTAGCGTGTAGAGTGTTGATGTTCCAAGTCTTTTGTTGAATCACAGTAAAATCATTCCAGGTCTGAATTCACTATAAATTCCAGTGAATGTCTCTATCCAAAAATTTTATCAGAGCACGTTTGTATTTCCAGAGTAAATAATCACTTGAATTCAATAATTTGAAGTTAAAGATTCCAGCCCGAAAGAAAATACTGAACACAACTTATAATTCAACTTGAAAGTGCAAGCTCTTACAGCATGACTGAAAAACCCTCTCAGTTGCAAGATTATGTATTTCTCTACTTGACCCTCAGGTCACTTTCAGCATTTTCTGAAAACTAACTCTAATACCTAATGGACAATAACCTTCTAGAATGATCCTGATGTTTACAAAATAAAAATGTTTAGTTATTATTAGAAAGCAGAACCTGGACTATGTGAATTACACTAAGGGAGTTTCAAAACCTAGACCAGACTCAAATAAACATATTTACTTCTTCTGTTAATAATGATCCTGACATTAAGCCCATACACATAGAGAATATTTTAGCTATGTATTATTTGTTTACAAAATAAAATTCAAAAAATGTCAATTCAGGTCAAGCAGAAGATGAACTCAATTTTGGACAAGGTCAAGTCCAACATATAATGTTACATTACAACAGCGTGTAATGAAATACAAAATTTAAAAAAATAACTAACAAACAATGCAAATTAAATTTACATAACAGCAGAATTTATGTAAGTAATTTATTAAACTTGATGCCGCTGGGATTTAGCACTTGAAATAAATTGATGTTCAATGCGTTAAAAAAGCAACCCGAAAATCAGATTTGATCACAAAAAGCACTAATGCTGTGAATTCCTTTCTTGATAGTTACCACAAACAACCAATTTCAAGATCCCATGATGATCCCTATTGGAAACCTAGTGCATGTATTAAGGATATGTACTTAGTAATATCTATAATTTGATATTACATGATTATAGCATGTTATCTAAATATATCATACTAGATTGCTTGGACCTTTTGTTGTATCAAAATAATTATATTTCAGAGCATTACAGCACCAGGAGAAATATATTTTCTTTTTACAAATCACAAGTTTTTCACATGAAAATAAAGAATTCACTGTTAATGCTAACGTCTGTACCTTCAAGATTGTTTTTAAAAAATCGGTGATAACATTATCCCAATATATTAAACTGAGTTCATTTTATATCAAATCTAATTGGTCCAGTATATCTAAATCATATTTAGTTAATGGTACATTATTCCTTTTTTGATTTTATATGTTCCTAGAGTTGTTACCAATTAAACTTGTTTACTTTTTCCTACTGGCTACAATTCATGTACTATATGGCTGTAATGCCGAGGACAAAAATTTTACATAATGTTTACTATGCTTGTAGATGATATTCATTTGTAGTTGTTGCTGTTAAAGCAATTTATTAGTATGTTACGATAATATATTTGTCAGTGTGAACTCAAGATCCTAATTTTAATGTTTCCTATTGTCAGTATTGGTTTCTTTACATTGCTTAGGGCTGTTCCATTTAAACATACATGGTACCCAGGGATGGCAGTTTTTTTAAAACTCTATGCCAGGGTACTTTGATATCACAGAGTTCATATTGAAATGATAAGAAGATTTTAAATTGCATCTTTGGGTGAGTAACCACTTTAAAAGTGCCTTCCCTGGGTCCATTGTATGTTTTAATGGAACAGGCCTTAAATGGTAAACAGTTGAACAATTCCTTAGGTAAAAACTGCAAGTCAAGTGTGAAAGGAGAAAAGAAGAAAATGACTAGAGTACCATAGTCTAAGGAGGAGAAGGCAGCTGTAGAAAGATAACTGGGACAATTTATAAGAACTGCTTCACTACCTGGAAAAGCAGCATGTGAAGAGGCAAAAAGGAAGGAACCTATTATGGCAAGATGTCCATGGAGCCAGATTAAAGTCTATTACAAATTCAAAATCTAAAGCTATGTTAAAGCTAAAAAGACTAGAACCTTTAACTGCAAAATTTAAGCAGATGATAAATATTTGCTGGCCTATCAGTTGATACTTTTGGATTAGCAAGCCTGGGCTTCATCGTATATTCCAAATCGACATGTATATGGATTATGTCATTCAAATTGTGTTATTGTTCATTGTGTAATTTTTTGTTATGTAAAAAAAATGTTTTTCTCCAAAAGTATGGGAAATAATGTGTAAAATAATTATCATTTTGGAAAGAGATTGCGTACTAAATAGATTAGCACCCAACATTGAGAAGGATCTTAAATTGTCTACATGATTTTCTATATTAAATTCATGTGCATCAGATGTAATTGCGCTAAAACAGTATGTACTATTACTATATGCTGTTTTAATTTGATTACATATATGTGCATTAGAAAATTAATAACAATGACAAAAACAGGTATTTCATCGCATTTTTCTTCTTGCACCTCGTGATAAAATAAAATGTGCCCTGATATGAGAGAGAGGTTTTAGGACAATTATAATCTGTATTGTTAAATTAGTTGACAATAGTGATCATACTCCTGTCCAAAGGCAATGCTACATTCCATTATCAAATTGATACCACTGTGTCAACAATTCCTTCTAGTTTTAATTATGATATCCATTGTCTCGAGATCAAAACAGCTTTGCAGTGTTATTTACATGCTAATTAAATACACTAATGCTTGAGTCAAGTCATTCAAGTAAAAACCTGTTTGAGGTCAATGTTCGGCAGACCAGATCAAATCGGGAAATGAGACTACCCATAGGGTATTATGAATACAGTACCAGGTAATGCCAGGTGCTTGCTCTTGCAAGTTTCTCAACCAGTGACACATTTTGTACTCGACGACAGAAATATCATTCAGA
This sequence comes from Megalonaias nervosa, assembly GCA_016617855.1. Classification (NCBI taxonomy): domain Eukaryota; kingdom Metazoa; phylum Mollusca; class Bivalvia; order Unionida; family Unionidae; genus Megalonaias; species Megalonaias nervosa. The sequence goes on from JAECUM010055016.1 coordinate 8,235, forward strand.
CTAACAACTAGCATGAGCAAAGATGAAAACCACATGCCATGTGACTGGGAAGCAAACATGAACTTACTCTTCTTTGTTGGGAAAGGATAGGACATTGTGCATACAAAGAAAATTACACAATATGATTCAGTGGTCATGTTTGGGATTTGACCTAAATGGAGTTTATATGGATATAAATAATGTGAATATTTAAATTTGAAACTGAAGGACTATGACATGTATTTTATTAGTTTACATTTACTGTTTACTTTATTAGTGTTTTCTCTTTCATAAAAGCTGCAGATAAACAGGGCCGTAATGTACAAAATAGCATGAAATGCGATGTAATGCACATGCCTCTCTCATCAAAACAGAACTCTGGAAAAGACATTTTAGCATCAGTGATGCAATTTCCCAGTAATCTGAAATACATACTATTAACATTCATGAAAATGGAAGTTACTAAAGTTCATTTCTCACAGCATTGCGAATTTTATCCTATCTGTAAATCATTAACTTTTCAGGTCATATGTAGCTAAATGTAGCTAATTTGTTTTAAATATTTTGTGTGAAATGAATTAGGTACTTTTAGCTACATTATGGTGCTGATCTGCAAATTTATGGAAATTTCACGATGCGATGTAGCACAAACAGTAGTAAAAAATACAAGGTATTGCTCTGTCCTTGTCTTATACTCAGCATCTGCTTTTATATGGATGAAGGACAGAAACTGTACAAAATGTGCAAATTCGACTTAAACTTGACAGTGACCTATAGGCCAACAAATAGGGTAGATCTTCCAGTTGTGATTACAGTGTGCTCTTAGATTTCATTTTGGTAATTGGATTAATTTGCATTCAGGCCAAGGAAGTTTAAGTTTGTATTCAGATTTATAGTTTTGTTATTTGTACATTTTCATATTTTTCGTAAGCAAGTATTTTTTTTTCTCAGTGAAGTAGTTCTTATATATGTGTCATTCATTAAACAAACATTGAAAGTATTACCATGTTTTAAAAATGTAAATTTGAATATTTCCATCAGAAAATAGTGTTGTCTCTGGAATCAAGATTACTTAGCATAATTATGCAGTACGGTTTTTTTTTTACATGCTGTTTAAATTTTGTTTCTTTTTACAAATATGCTCTTCCTTTACATATTTTTCATATTAGTTCTAAAGAAGTTTGCATTTTAGTTTCTTTACCCATAGTAGATTGAGACATGTATACTTTTATAAGAAATATACATTAAATAGGACATTGCATACCTTTAATGCAAGTCTAGTACAATTTTATTGCTCGAACTTAAGTTTGTCTGAATATTCTGAAGGCAAAACTTATTAAACATCTTTCAGATGAATCTGTTTATGCAGCTGTTCTGTTTGTCAGATGTTTAAAATGTCAATCAACGAGATTATGTCACATTTATATTCTTGACTTGTATTTTAGCATGTGTTTTTAGTGTGCTCAAAGGTCCGCTGCCCACTTCTCATTTTTATAAGTATTTTTGGACTTCAGGGAAAAAAATCTAATTAGAATTATAACACAGATAACTTAAATTTTGTTTGCTTCCTTCTCTGAATAAGTAAAGATGAAATTATTTGAATTACCCAATACATTTACATTTTACAAAGGAAATTGTCTTGCGTACATAACGCAAAAAAAAACAAATTTACAGTTTGACGTTTCATCAGGTTTGGTAGGAACTATCTTGTCTGATTATAATAGAGATTGTTCAAGCAGACAGTATAGATAACTAAGATGATGTCTTCATGTAACAATGCAGTAGTATTGCATATGTCTTCCAGTGATGTCATATTTTGTCAAGACTCCTCCACCTTAGATGGAAGTTGATGTTTTTTCATTCATCTGTCAACCCCCTAGATTTCCCTCAATGTTACAGTTTTTTACTTTCTTTCACTTCAATACCATTGTAACCAACATTCTGAACATTGTTCATGAGTGGACTCAACATGCGGACTGTGACCAGCTTGTATTTATTCAATAATGACATACAAATTGACTGAAATTAATTTCTCTTGGGTTGCATCTTTTATTTTAAACATTTTTGTGCAGATGATGATTATAGTCATTTACTGTATGCAGTGAAATATGTGTCATATGCATACATGTTTATCTGGATGGCTTAATTAAATTATAATGCAATTTAATCATTTAATCTTTTCCTTTTTCTTCTCAACTTCCTACTGTTATTTATTTGTAATACTTTGGTTTCAAACATTATTGGGTAGGTGGCCTTAGCAGCTGAGTAGGTGGATCATTGGTCATGAGTTCGCTACACTGGAGAGGAAAAAATAATGGCGCACTTTAAATCCTAAATAAGAACACTCTAACTAGATTTCTTTCTCAGATACAGGCAATGTACCTGATAATAAAAGACTCTGAGAAGCTCCTGTGTACTTTAATATTTTAATATGGTTGGGCTTGGCAGAATTGCCCACAGGTCATATAGAACCTTTCAACATGAATGGCTTATAATTCTCAATAATAAAATCAGACTGATTTGTTTGATCCAACAAATTTATTACTTTCTATACAGGACTGTGACCTTGACCTCTTAAAATAAGAGCATTTGGAAAGTCTGTCTTTATTATGTTGGCCATTTTGCAATCTGTAGCAATCAGAAATAACATGCACTTTCTTATTGCAATAAGTGCACATAGGTCGAGATAAAGATTATTTATCTGTCTTGTTCTAATTATGATATCTAAAACGTGCCAGACTGAGACTTGCGAGTACTAATACGAGAATGAGATGATTTTTACCAGAAAAACTGCTGAGAGGAAGATTTAAAGACAAAATAAACTTTCGAGTCGAGGAATAATCATTAGTTGTAAAAGCAGCATTTTCTAGCATTTCAACCTTTTACTTGACGCCATTATGAACACAGTGAAGGCAGCAGGAGAAGCACACAACCAGGAAACAGGACTAGCGATGGATCTTTTTCCCGCTCTTGCACGAAATGCATTGAGAAGCCTGGGCCATAAAATGGCCGCGGGGTGGAGTTTCATCGCGCAGGAAAAGCGCACTACTCTACTATCAATTTGGGAGAAAGAAACTACGAACGAGGAAGAAGGAAACAGACAGGCGCCGTGGATATGATGATAACAGATATCGGAGAAATGGATCACGATATGACGCAAGGGCATAGCCCAGTAGATGGCCTCATCGTGAACTAGAGTTACCAGAAGGACCCCGACCTACCCAGCCTAAACAGTCGGCCAAGCCAAATACATCAAGCTCCAGCCAGGCAACACAACGTAAAAAGCAGAGAAGAATAAAGAGGTGAGGGAAAAAGAACTATCTACTCCACCTCCCCACCTCCACAACAAGCAACACCACCATCAACACCACCACAACCTACTGTGGCCCGGAAGAAAGAGGTCAGTTCTCCATCAACTCCATATGCACCCGAGCACCTAGAAACTGTTCTACGGGAGGCTACGGATTTATATCAGGAAGGAAAGAAACTGGACGGAGAATCCGCCAAGCTTGTAAAATTGACATACGCTACAGATAAAGAAAGTACTGATATGGGAATGGATCACCTATTGACGGACAAGTTGGCAGCGACAAAATTCATCGAAGACCACCTAACAGTCTGGAGTATGAGGCACCACGAACTTGATCGTTCCTACCCGCAACCATCTAAAGCGACATTGAAGAAAGCCTGCAAATCTATCAGATCATTAGGCGAAAGATATGCCAGTAGCTCTTTGGTATGTCTTTAAGCCTTTCCATAAATCACAGCATACCAATAGAATCATTGGAAGTCTCAGAAGAATATCTGAACTGGTGTGTTGCGGATATGGTCGACCCAGGAGCCACTGCAACCCATACAAGGAGAGACTGGAAGCTGCCAGGCTATTTGGAAGCCTACATATCAACCTATGTCAGCCCTTTTAAGGGCTAAGAGTGGAGTTCAATTTTGCCATTAGGTTTTCATTTTGGCTTGAAAACCTTTTCAATAACAACTCTATTAATACCGAATTTTACCCTTTTGGTTCCACCATCAAACTTTTTATCTTGCTTAAAATCAAGCTGTATGAGTTATCTAGACTTTTGAAAATTTTTTATATA
>JAECUM010055018.1:0-17591 GCA_016617855.1 Megalonaias nervosa
CAATGAGCCGCCTCGCCATTAGAATTTCTGATTGTCAGTCGACACAGACATGGCATGAACACTGGTCAAGATTGACCGTTCGGAAGGTATGCACATATCGGGTGTGTCCCATATGCAATTGCCACAATACCATCTCATGTCTGCAGTTCTTTATATAGGAGGAAAGTCAATCTCCACTGGTGGGTCTGATGCGCTGAAGCTCAATTTCTTGCCTTTCATTCCACATATTTTGACAAGGATTGAGGACATGCCAGTGTATATAATATTTTAAATCACTATATGGAATCTTCCATTCAGAAGAGGGTGGTTGTAGGGCAGCTTCCGTCAAATCTGGACTAATTTTATTGAACGGTTTTTGAGAGATTGAGAGATTATTTCTATTTTTAGTAACAGCTGCCATATTTCATGATGGATCAGCATCATTGTACAAATCTGAAAGGTGTTCATGCCAGCATGCTATCAAGCATGATCAAAATCTGTTCAGTGGATCTGGGGAAGAACATGTTAAAATTTTTATATTACTGAATAGTGGCAACCATATATGATGTTCGATCATCATTATTTTGTACAAACCTGAAGGGCCTCTATGCCTGGATAATTGTTTTTGAACACTTTTTGAGAAGTTTTTTTTTTTTTTTTTTTTTTTTATTTTTAAAAAAGGCAGCCACATTGGATGGTAGACAACCAGGACTGGTATACAGTTGAGAGGTCTTCATGTAGGTTGCTTTTTTGTCAAGTTTTGGTAAATTTATTTTCAGATGTTTTGGAAAAGAATTCATTTAGAGTTTTTTTATGTTTTATCTTAAGCAACATGGGTTTTTCTATTTTTAGTAACAGTAACCGTATCGAAACGTGGATTAGATCAACTGTACAAAACTTGAAAGGACTTCCATGCAGGATGTTTTTGTCAAATTAGATCAAATTCCGTTCAGCTACTTTAGATATGTAATGATTTAATGTGTCTTAACTATATCAAGTAACAGTGGCTATACTTGATAGCAGATAGGCATCCTTCCTAAAAATTCATCCTAAATTTGTTCAAAATTGGTCTCGTGTATTTTTTAATTCATAAGTTTAAAACAGCACCTGTTCATGGACACAACATACAACAGATGCAGGCCCATGAAATAAACTAAAGTTTTCTACGAGAAAATGAGTTTGTGAGGTGGGTGGTGTAATGCATATGTACTTACAGTACAAATGAAGCATATATTTTGGTGCCGAAGAAAACAACAATGGTTTAGGTTACTAATCTAAACCTTATTAACCCTTTATGTTGTGTTAACAGATTTACACGTTCATCTACATGTGTTGGTATATACAGTGGACTCTTGTTAATTCGGACACATCGGGACCAGAACACGTTGGCCCAATTAAGCTGCTGCCCAAATTATACGAAGGAATTGAAAAGGTATACATTTTATTTTGTCCTTTAAGATTTGTCTCAAATAAACGGCTGCCCTGATTAAAAGATGGTCCAATTAACCGGAATCTACTGTACATTGAATATTTTGTTACCATCAGATTAGTTAACTAAAAGATGGCTTAAACTTTTTATAAAGTTTACACTTGATTATGATGCAACCCAACTCAACAAGCTCGTCAGAGAAATCTGGCATTTCGGCCATAAAAAACTCACAAAGTTAGTTTTAAAAAAATAATAATAAAAATAAAAATAAAGATAAAGATGACCTGTCAATACTATAACAAGCTATAGTTTGTCCCACACTGCATTGCGAATGATATCCGTGTCTATAGCTCAATGAATTTTTTCAGGTTAGTAACTAATTCGTTTTGCAAATAATGGACTCCTTTAGAACTCAACGAGAAACATGGCGGATTACATGTACAAAGACCAGTCTAGTTCAGCATGCATTGATGGAATATTTTATGCTGTATGTCAATATTAATTATGTTTAAATCATTCGTGCACAAAACAAATTCGGTAATTTTTGTTCCATTCTGAGATGCTGACAGGAAAATTCAATGAGAAACAGATGCAGATATCATTCACAATGCTGTCCTGAACGAACTATAATTTAGTGAATGTTTTACCACCACCTATCATAATTAGGTCACAAAAGTTCACAATAATGATATCTAAGACTTTCAAAACATCTGAAAAGTTACTGGACAGGTTTGGAAAGTAACCAAGTTTCAGTGACCTACCTTAAAGACCATTTGAGCAAAAATGCGGATAAAGGGTTACAAAAACAATGTATGTGACCTTCTTGTTGTTGTTGTAGGGTTTAACGCCATTTTTCAGCACAAGATAGGCTATACATGGCGGCCAGTATAAATGGTGGAGGAAGAACCCGGGAAAACCCCGGAAAGAACCACCGACCCACGAAAAGTTACTGGCAAGCTCTCTCACATACCCACATTGGCCGAACCCGAGACTCGAACCCACGCAGACAGAGGTGAGATGGCAATGATCCGGAACGAAGAGCACTTTAGACCACTCGGCCACTCGGGGCCCCGATGTGACAGTGACACTGAGGGTAAAACCTTGACTGTGATGCACGAGACACCACCAAACTAAGACGCGTTAAGTGTAGCATGACTTACTATAGCAACTCCAACAGCTTTGATGATAGAGAACATCTTGACCCTTAATGCAACACCTTTTAATGATGGCATGCAAGTATACCAAGATTCATTCCCTATCACAAAAAAACTGTAGGTTATAGTGTAGAAACGAAAGTGTGATGGACATATGGCAACTTGGACGCTATGTTTGACCACTTTTCTTTGAAATTGTGAAGTAAATATAACAGGGTTAATAGCATACTTCTTTCAACATTTTCAAGGTTTTTCAAGGTTCAAAATCATGTTTTTCAAGGTGCATTGTTACATTAATTTTAAAGGATACATAAATGAAACTGTATAAACACAAGTTAATACTTACTATTACTTCATATGAGGAACATTTCCTGCAAATTTATTTACACCCCCCTCCCCTTCCAAAAAAACAAAAACAAACGAAAATACATGAAGTCAAGCGTATGATCATTGATATCATTACTAAACATCCTACATTTGGGCATTATAATAATGTACAGTCACTGAACAATGTTCATTTTACTCTGTTTACATTACACTATTTAAAAAGTCCACAATATTTTAGAGTGGATTTTTCAGTTCATGTAGCTTGTCATCAAGCTGTTTTTCAAGAGCTCTCTGTTGGACAATTTTGTCCTTAACATTTTTGCTCAAACTATCAGATGACGTGAAAAAGGAAATTTTCCTACTGGTCGCAACTTTCAACGCATAATCAGCAGCAGCTGTCATTGTCTGTCTGTCTTTTTCAGTACCTGCCTTCCCTCTTCACCCCCCCCCCATAAAACTGAAAAAACCTAAAAAAGATATTTGGTTTTTTTATATTATCACCTATTTAAAATTAGCGTAAGGATATTTTAAACTATTTCATATTAGATATATTATTTCTCTCAGCTAAGCTGTATTCTAGATTTTTAGATTTATCGTGTTCATTGCAATTAATTCTGTCCTATTTCCACTCAATCCAAAAATAGAACCGGATTAAACTAATTTCATAATTATGACTATATACAGTTTCTATTTTAAAACTTGAATTTTTGTGATCACAGACGCACCTCTTTCGTCCAAAACGATTTCATGCTGAAGGCTTCCTGTTTTGCCATATTAGCTGCCATTAAGAGAGCTTGGTGGTTTTCTTTCCAGCTGCATGTGACCGTAGAGCACTCTCTCATTGCACGCAAATCAATATCCTAGTAGCATAATTTGCATTTTGCAAAACTCTCTCAGAAAGATCTCTTAATCCAAACTTTATATTTTTCTTCGTTAAGACAGCGAAGTTGGAATCGGCACCAGCGATTTCAAAGATTACAAATGATTGAAATTTAAACCCCCAGTTACATCTGGGCTTCTTACAATCGGAAGTTCAAAATGTACAGCCGTACAGCGGCCAGTTGTGGAAATTTCCATTCCGGCACAAAATTAGCAAGCGATCGGTTTTGGTTGTTGTTGTTGGGGGGGGGGGGCTCTTTTTATTAAATTTAAATCTGTAAAATGAAAACAATTTATTAATTCCTTTCGGTTTCAAGAAAATCAAGGCTTTTCAAAGTACCCAGACAATATTTTGAATTTTCAAGGTGTTTTCAAGGTCTTGAGGGACAAAATTCATTTTTCAATGCTTTTCAAGGTCCCCTACGGACTCTGATATAAGCAAATAGTGCCAGTGAGGCACTCGCCTATCTTAAAATTGTCTGGAGGCTTTCGTCTTTTTTCCCTTGGTCACAACAAGACAAACAACTATACAGATTCAGCAGACAATAAATTGTGCATAACTCTTGGATGACAATAGCTCAAATCTAATCATGCAATACATCCTCTCTCTCCAAAAACCGCTACATAGTCTTTCTACAGGAAGCAGTTGATTTACATGGCTTCTATCCTACAATGAATAGAGCATATAAGGCTTGGTATTGGCACTGGAATTTGACGATAGAAGAATAAAAATCTAATCATGTTTACGTTTATAGTACAGGTGTACATTATTTTCTTGACCTGTGCAAATCAGTTTTGAAATAATCATTGCCTCCAAAGAGTCTCTAGGAAGGGATCGAAAGGTCAGATTACAACAAATTTCAAATAAAATGACATTGTAAATATTTTCTAACCAAACATTAATACATGCAACCATACGGGAAGACATGTTTGCGATGGATTTTGCATCATGACTCTCGAGTCACTGTCGGAGGTTGGTGATATGGATTGGATTATTCAATAAAATCCGTCTGATAGCAAGCTGTTGTAAATGCTTTAGTTTTCAGGGGGTGGGTGTTTAGTACTACTACACTAATGAATGTCAGGCAACTTGGTATGCAGATTTATACTGAAAAGATATAAGTGGATTTAACGATACAGATTTCCCATGATGTCATGCATCTAAACAAATACTATTTACTGAACTGCTGGGACTGAATCATGGCGATTCAGCCAGTCAGTTACTGATGATAAATATTTTTGCAACTGTAAAAGTTTAAATGAAGAGACTAATCACCAATTTTTGTGCTTATAATAAGTTTCTATAAATGTTCGGATAAAATTCCATTTTAAAATATAATACTCTTGCTGGGAAACTCATAAAAAGGTCCAAGTGAGCACAAGAAGACTCACCTAGCTGGAATCTGCATAGTATAGAAATGCAAGAACAGTGGGCCAAGAAACCTGGGTCAGTTGGATGCCTTCTGTAGAAATTTCTTCCAATTTTGTTGATTTATTGTTATATAAACTGTTTCAATTTTTTTATTTTTATTTTTATTTTTTTTTTTTTTTTTTGTACTTTCATTTAAATGTGATGGCACATCAGCACATCAGCATTAATAGCTCAATATCAAAAGGCACGTATAGCTTTCTGTCAAAGTTAGTCAAATTCTGAAGAGCAGTTTTGTGAGATAAATAGATAAACTTGGTTTTTCTATTGACGGCCGTATCTGATAGTGAATCAGCATCATTTGCATAAACTTGAAAGGCCTTCACTTTCTGCCAAATTTGGTCAATCCTACCGAATGGCCTATGAGAAAGCAACAAGTTTAGTTTTATAATTACAGCAAGCAATTTTGAAGGTCAATCAGCCATATTTGAATGAACTTAAATGCCACAATGTCTTCTATCAAAGCTTGGTAAAATTCTATCAAGCAGATTCTTTCCAGTCATTTAAAAGTTCCTCTGTATTAAGTAATGGTGGCCATACTTGATGGCGATCAAAATTATTTTCACACATTTGAATGTATTTTCATGCCATTATGTTGCACATTATTTGGTCAGTTCTGTTCAGTGGTTTCTGAGAAGGAGTTTTATACAGGCATTTTTCACAATAAGGGCCATATTATTTAATAGCATATCATCATTTGCTGACAATTTAAAAGCTTTCATGCGAGGATGCTTTCCTTCAAGTCTAGTCAGATATTGCTAGTCAGTTTTTGTGATAGCTATTTCTAGGTTTTCTATTTTTAGTAATGGCAGCCACTTTTGATGGTCAATCAACATAATTTATGCAAGCTTTGAATCCCTTCACATGAGGTTGCTGTCAAATTTAGTTAATGGTTCTTGAGATGTCATTTAAAACCGATTGTTTTAGTAACAGTGTCCATACTGGTGGATCATCATCAGTTGTACAAATTTGAAAGTACTTCATAACAGAATGCTTTTGGCAAGATTCTTTCAAGAGTTTTTGAAAATAAATCATTTGAAGGTTTTTATTTTAAGCAAAAGGAAGCCATCAAATACATCACTTAAACATAATTGAAAGCCCTTCATGCCAAGATGTTTTGTGACATATTTAGTTTAAAGTTTTTCTACTTTTAGTAAGTAATGGTAGCCATACCAGATACTGGATTGACATTGATTACACAGACCTGAAAGGCCTCAATCCCAGAATACTACCTCTAAAATTATATATAAACTAGTCAGGTGGTTTTTGAGGGGTTGAACTGGTAAATAGCAACCATCAAGCAAAGGTTTCCAGCAAGATTTTGTGCAAAAGGAAAATGGAGCCAAACACCCCTTCCAAGGGCACAAAGATGCAGCCTACTCAGACTGAGGAACCAGCTTTTGTTTTAAGACAGTAGTTCTGTCTATACCAACTAGATAAAGATCCTCTCTATATCTACTGGATAAAGATGCTCTCCATACCCACTGGATAAAGATTCTCTCTATACCCACTGCAAAAAGATCCTCTCCATACCCACTGCATAAATATTGTGTCTACACACATTCGATAAATATCCTCTCTATATCCACTGGATAAAGATGCTCTCCATACCCACTGGATAAAGATTATCCTGTCTATACCCACTGGATAAAGATCCTCTCTATACCCACTGGATAAAGATCCTCTCTATACCAACTGGATAAATATCGTGTCTATACCCATTGGATAAATATCCTCTCTATATCCACTGGATAAAGATGCTCTCCATACCCACTGGATAAAGATTATCCTGTCTATACCCACTGGATAAAGATCCTCTCCATACTCACTGGATAAAGATCTTCTCTAAACCCACTGGATACAGATCCTCTCTATACCAACTGCATAAAGATCCTCTCTATACCAACTGCATAAAGATCCTCTTTATACCCACTGGATAAAGATCCTCTCTATGCCCACTGCATAAAGATCCTCTCTATACCCACTGGATAAATATCGTGTCTATACCGATTGGATAAATATCCTCTCTATATCCACTGGATAAAGATGCTCTCCATACCCACTGGATAAAGATCCGGTCTATACCCACTGGATAAAGATCCTCTCTATAACCACTGCATAAAGATCCTCTCTATACCTACTGCATAAATATTGTGTCTATACACATTTGATAAATATCCTCTCTATATCCACTGAATAAAGATGCTCTCCATACCCACTGGATAAAGATTATCCTGTCTATACCCACTGGATAAAGATCCTCTCTATACCCACTGGATAAATATCGTGTCTATACCCATTGGATAAATATCCTCTCTATATCCACTGGATAAAGATGCTCTCCATACCCACTGGATAAAGATTATCCTGTCTATACCCCCTGGATAAAGATCCTCTCTATACCAACTGCATAAAGATCCTCTCTATACTCACTGGATAAAGGTCCTCTCTATATCCAATGGATAAAGATCCTCTCCATACCCACTGGATAAAGATCCATCTATACCATTGGATAAAGATCCTGTCAATACCCACTGGATAAATATTGTGTCTATAGCCACTGGATAAATATCCTCTCTATACCCACTGGATAAAGATCCTCTCTATACCTATTAAAGATCCTGTCTATACCCATTTCATAAAGATCCTGTCCATATCCACTAGACAAAAATCCCATTTGATAAAAACATGTAAATATCCATTGGATAAAGATCTTCTCTATACCCATTGGACAAAGATCCTCTCTATACCTAACAGATAAAAGGTTCTCTCTACACCCATTATAGATCCTCTCCATACCCATTACAGATACTCTATATACCCATTACAAATACTCTATACCCATCGAATAAAGATCCTCTGTATACCGAATGGATAAAGATCCTCTCTATACCCATTACAGATACTCTATATACCCATTACAGATACTCTATATACCCATTGCATAAAGATCTTCTCTATACCCATTACAGATACTCTATATACCCATTGCATAAAGATCCTCTCTATTCCCACTGGATTAAGATCCTTTTGGTCTCCTACTTTATATCGAAAGAGATCTTGCAAGAAATTGATCATGAACATTCTAAGCCATTATTATCCATTCAAGACATGAGCCTGATCCACCCCAAAAACAGTTTAACAATTATTCCCCTTGTGCATAACAAATTCAAATAAATTGTGTACACTGTTTGATATTAAAAAGGGCTGTGACAAATTCCATTAAAGGCATCCTGTACCATAATCATGTTAACTTAATGCAATATGAATGGGTGAGAGTGTTGGTAACTGTATAAAATTAGATGGGCTGGCCACTGGCCAGACTGTGAGACACCCTAATTATTCTGATTCTTTTTGATTGGAGAAGACTGTGTCAAATTAGTAAAAATTTTAAAAAAGACCATGTCATCTTGTCTTTGGTAGTATATATCATTTGAAGGCAAGATGAAAAAAAGAAGATAGTTATTGCTGAAAAAAACTAAATTTATTGTTAAAATATGAATTAAATATACCTGTCCTGATGAAGAGAAACTCATTTAAAACAAGACTTTTTTAAGCATAAAACTTTAATTCAAGTCAGCCTGTTGAACATTTTCCATTCTACAGAGACAATCTTTGGCACAAAGATTAATGGAATGGATCTACATGTAACATTCAATTCACATTTTAATCTTTCATCACCAGAAAACACACAAGAAAAATGACTCATATTATTTTTGTTACATTTAAGATCTGCTTAAAAAGGTACTCTTGCACAAACACACATCTAAACATCTATTAATCTGTCCCTGAGAATATTAAAATATTCTTCTTCAATTATAAAGGAGGTTGGTGGTGATAATGAGGTTAGTGATGGAACTCCGAGATTCTATGTTTAATCCATGCTTAAAAGCAACAAAAATGGAAGTTAAGTTTTTAGTTCTGAAATTAAATATAAACATCATGACCTACAATTGTGGATTGTTTGATTGGTTTTAAGGGCATTTGCAACAAGGAAGCCAATTGCCTTCCCACGGACATGTTGAGGCGGAAGGCATGGGCTGACCTGGAGGGGAATCAAACCTGTATTTACTGGATGCCAAGTCCAATACTAGCAAGTGAGCTACCGTGGTTCACTAGAAATGTTGAAGAAATAAGGTCCATTTCCAACAGGGAATCTCTTGTCTTAATTAGACAAGAGTTTTATCCTAATAATGACTTTCACTGGCACCAAATTGCATTATTGTTTACATATCCTTGGATATTATGCCATCAAAAGCTGGATTTAGAATCTAGATTTGTCTGCAAAAAGAATGATATACCATATAAACTCACTTATAAGATAAGTGCAGCTGCATACTGCACAGATCTAGATCTGCCATCACATACTGCACCAGCAGATGTGGGTCTGTGAAGTTTGTTAGGAGTAGTCAGTAGAACAAACAAGAAAGACCCTGATCTGCAGGTGTATTAATCTATAGCAGACCAGGATCTTTGTAGTTTGCAGTTTGACTCAACTTATAAGCAAGTATATATGACATCAGTACTGAAACATTACAGTTTTATTATGATAAAGGACTAAAGGTAAGTGTTGGGGAGTGTAGAACACTTTAGAAACTGTGTATGTAAAATGATGTATCCTATGGTTTGCTATGGCAAATCCCCAATATTTGTATATGGTTTTCCACCCCATTCTGATACTGCTATGTTCCATTACACTTGGAACATGACCCAAAGGTAAAAAACCAAAATCCATGATATATATTGTTTCCTCCTCCAATAAATAGCTGCAAAACATTAGGTAAACAAATATTTACAAATGTCACTGTAATGGCAATTTGTGTCTATTTGACCTCTGACACATCCCACTGGGACCCTACAATAATATCCCTCTTGCAGTCTCCGTATGGGAAATAAATGTACCAAGTTCAATGAAGTACTACCCTGTAGTTTAGGAAGATATGCAGTGATGGAGATATGAATGGACAGGTGGACAGACAATATCACTATGCCCACACTAAACATGGGAATAATTAAATTTAGCTGAAACGAGTTTATCCTGTACAAGTCCCCCCCCCCACTAATCTGGTCTTTAAATTTCTTACAAGTAATAAGAATCAGAGGCATTAGAAAAAGAAGAGTCCCTAGAAAGGACTGATACTATACGGACTAAAAACAACTTCCCATAATTCAAGATAAGACCATTTCTTCCTTTTAGCTCTCGAGTATTGAAACTATCTCTGATATTCTTCAGCAATAACAAGATTTTCAAATTACTTGCTTTGAATGCCCGATTAACACCATTTTCATTTAGGACCAACAACACATTGTAAGAAATCCTCCAGTGTCAACACCATATACATTTCATCATAGAGAAGTTACAAAAGACAAGATTTTTCAAGATGGCTGCCATGGTAGCCATACTTGTAATCAGATTGGCACCACTTGCATTTAGGACCAACTAGACATTATAAGAAATCATTTAGTGAAAGCACAATATGAACAGCCTTCTTGAGATGTAGCTCTAACTTGATTTTCAAGAAGGCCATTGTGGTGACATAATGAAGTCAAATTGGCACCATTTTCATTCACAAACAACTTTATATCATACAAAGTTTTTAAGTAAAAACCACAGGCAGATACGACAATTCATTCAGGAGCAGTGACAAGAATTTCAATATAGCCACTGTAGTCAGATTGGCACAATTTTCATTTAGAACCAACAAGACATCATATGAAGTATTTCAGTGAAAAACCCCATGCTGATATGATCATCCATTCAGAAGAATAACAAGATTTTCAAGAGCACCACTGTGGCCACCATAATAGACATCAGACCAGCACCAATGTCATTTAGGACAACCCAGACACCATAGCCTTCCGGTGAAAACTTTATGTTGACATGATTTTCCATATAAGGATTTCAAGATGGCCACTATGGTGGCCATATTGGATGTCAGATCAGCACCCTGTCCTTTAGGACCAACTAGATGCTATATAAAGTCTTTTAGTGAAAAACCAATACTGTTATGACCATGCATCCAGGATAAGTATTGATATTAAAGATGGCTGCTGTGGTGGCCATACAGGATGTCTGAGCAGCACCATTTTCATTTAGGACCAACTAGACCATGGGATGAATGTTTGTGCAAAGTTTCATAGCAATCCTCCAAGTAGTTTAGGAGTAGTGATAAGAAACTTGAGCTAACAGATGGACTGACAACAGGTGTCATTTGACAATAGACCATTCCATTATCCCTTCTGATCTATGACCAGTAGAACTCACAACCATGCAAATTCCTTTAACAGTATGTCACTGAAAAACAAAACATACAGCAACACAAGAAAATAAAATGGTTGGCTGCAGTCTTTATCCATCTTTTAACATCAAGTGATAGGAATATGATAGGCAAGTCAAGTATATACTATATTAGAAAAGCCATACCAGTACATATTTTGCCATTATGAAATCCATAAAAGTTTTAACTATATATTTACACATGTGTCAATGTTCTGGTTCCACATCTATAACCTGCAGCATACATTTATGCTCTCATTTAAAAAGAGCTATGGATACGATGACTGGCATGGTTTTCTCTTTTTCTTCTTTCTGGCTTTAACAGCACTTGGAACACATTACTGGCTATATTTTTCTTATAAGGAAATGGGAGCCAAGTGCCTTTTCCAAGGACTTATAAAGGCAGCCGACCCAGGCTGGCCTGGATACTGAACCTGCACCCCTTGGATTATTGATCCAATGCTCTACCACATGAGCTACCATGGGTCCCTACTAAGCATGGTAATGCTATGCTGATAATCTAAAGTCTTTTATGTGCAATGTACAGAAGGTCAGGATTTCTTTGCAAGCCAGTATATGTCAACAGCACCCAGAACTGTACCAAAAGCTTTAAGGATGGAGAGGCAAAGATATTTACTATGTGATATTTACAGCCATAGTGTTACATGGAGATAATTTTAAATATTTTCATACTATTACCACCATTACCTTTATCTGCATTATAAACATTGTCAGATAAATAATTCAAATAAAATGTGCATGCTTACAATCTGGAACCTATCATTATTAAAATATTACAGAGGTAATGTGGAACATGTACAAATTTCCTTTGAAAAAAAGATTTCTCTCCTAAACACATGCGTCCCTTAGGTAAAGTGGTCATCCTCTCATAAAGTCATACATTCTATGAAGGCGACTTTACGATGGTTTTTAATGGTGATGGTGCTGATAACAGTATACAAATTGCACTTAAAAGGCCTCTCTTTACTGGGGACCATACAAGAGGGGTAACCACCGTACAGGATTCATGGACAAGAGTGGTATGAAAGAAAAGAAAAACACAGCAAATCTGAAAACTCTCTTGCCCTCCAGCAGGCATAAAAATGCAGATACAATTTATTTCACTCACATCTTTGTACATTCATACAAAAGGTTAATTTTTCACATGCATCATAAAAACTTAGACCTATGCATACATATGTTAACAATAACAAGCATTATCATTATTAACACAAGTTGTGGTTTTGATCATGTGATACACAATACATGTGCCTCACAATAAAAGTTCATGTCCATTATTTAAATTTCACGATGACCTTCTATATTCAATATACCTATATTTTATTAAAAGAACACTTTTATTTGCCGAGTCTGTGTTAGCCTACAGTTAAACCTATTCCAAATCTATAATGCTGTTTCACTTGGTTGGCCATTCCACTAAGTATAAATGTGAAAGGAAAAGGCTGAAGCTTCTTCTCCATGATGGCTTGAATACACCAGTTAGAATCAAACTGACCTGAAATGACAGGAAAGATTAAAAATTCTTTATATTAAGTTCTGAAGTTCAAACAAGGATTCCACAGAATCCTGTCTGATCTGTTGCCATTTCAGTGAGGTCGCTCTCTGCATACATGGGCATAAATGGAAACCCTGGTATGTCAGAATAAAGTCCATTTGCTGCTCTCTGACTGGCCACAAAATTTATTTTGCTCAAAATCTTCTATCCAGACAATTATGATCCAACTTTAAGTAATTCTTCCACATATCCCAGTGTACTTTTTTCTCTATTTTAAGGTATTTTCATACCTTTTGCCCGATAATTGAATATTCATAAACAGGCACTTTGGAAGAATTAACACACAGCAATTACTTGGAAGATTCAACAGCACAAGAATATGAATATGTGTTTCGCTTCCACCAAAGGTTCACCTCGTACAAAGATTATACGACTAATTCACTCGGTAATCTTTGTTATTATCTGTTCCTACAGTATTAACATGCACATGGTAGTACACTAAAACTTCCCTACAGTATTAACATGCACATGGTAGTACACAAAAACTTCACTACAGTATTAACATGCACATGGTAGTCACTAAAACTTCCCTACATAGTACAATATTAACATGCACATTGTAGTACACTAAAACTTCCCTACAGTATTAGCATGCACATGGTAGTACACTAAAACTTCCCAACAGTACATGTATTAACATGGACATGGTAGTACACTAAAACTTCCCTACCGTATTAACATGCACATGGTAGTACACTAAAACTTCCTTAAACCAGACACCGTTTGCATCAACCATTTTGGCCATTTTTAAGAAATATAACAATCGTATCAGAACCATATTAAGAGTTTCACTGTAACGTACTAACACATCAAGTGAATACAAGAAACGGTGTAGAAGATACAGGACTTAAAAAAATTAAACAGAGAATGTTAATGTTGCTAATGATGACAATGTTCTCACCATTTAAGAAGTGATACTACTCTCACCACTGACAATGATCAAAATGATTACCGTATATACTGACTTGCAAGTCATGTCCAACTGCAAACAAGAGAGACCCTAATCTTCCATATCATAACGTGCCGGCACATAAGGGTTTATGCTGCTTGTTCTACTCATTAATCCTAACAAAGAGCTGACCCAGATCTGCTGGGGCATAATGCAATGGCAGAACTGGGTTGAAAAGGTTAGAAGTTGGATCAGACTTGTAGGTGAGTATATACAGTAATGTTTGACTTCAGTACTGAATAAATTAGTTGCCTTTCTAAATTCAAATAGCTATGTTTACTACTCAAACATATTACATCCAGAAATTGTTTATGTTGAAACAAGTTGAATATTAGCCGTAGTATGTATATCAAAGTGAAAAAGTTGGAAATCATCGAACTAGTCACCATGGGTATCATTTTAATATGACTCTCCTGAATAGCATTGTACAATGGATATAGTGGACATCATGACAATATTACAATATCTTGGGAAGCCCAATTATCTGCAGAGAGAATTTTAATCATACTGAATATTAAAAATAGGAAGAAAGTTCATAGGTCACTGAGAACTTGAAACAGACTTAAAACACCAGTTAAAATGCATGATGTGAATAACAGAATGTAACAGAGGCAGACCTACCAATACTACAGCAACAGAATTCATACAGATGTTTCATCAGAAAATAAAAACACTTTTCAAGGACATTTCAAAACAAAAGTTAATTTTTGGACACTATTAAAAACTGTGTACAGTAGAACCTGTCTTGAAAGACCACCCTTCTGCCAAAAATTTATGGTCTCTCAAGACAGGTGGTCTCTCATAACAGGTCATAACATTATATAATCAATAAATTTGTGGAATGAGAATAGTCTCTCAAGACGTCTCACATAACCGTGGTCTTTCAGGACAAGTTTTACTGTATCAATTTAGGAAGAATGTTGATTATGGTTATACAGTCTCCACAAAAAGTAAGAATTAATATTTCAATCTTAAATGGTAACTTCTTGACATTTTTTACAAATTGTGTTTATGTGAATGAAGATAGTATACCAGGGGTTTTGGGGCAAATGGGTAATGGTGTAGTCATCTCATCTACATAATGTTTTGAGTTAGCAGTCTTATTAGCAGACAAACAACACACACATCTTCATTTTCTTCATGACTTTGCCTTTCTTATATATATATATATATATATATATATATATATATATATATATAGCATGCACTTATGGAAATCTTAGTTAAATCTATGCATAGGACTTGACAAACACAGCATCCATTCATTTACATCATGACATGGTTCAATCCCAAAAGAGGCTGTGTACTGATAAGCATGCAAGCAACCCAAACAGAAGTTTCATTGTGTATGTAAGCAATGAAACATGGAATTAAAACTTCAGGAAGATCAGATTTCTAAAGTTTTAAACTAATCAGTTCTTTATTGCTTGATATTTTATGTAAGTTAATTTTCTTTATCAATGAAACATATTTGTTTCTAAATTTAAGCTCTTTACAAAGATTACTGAGTATTTGCTGCAATTAGTCAGTACTATTTGAAGCCAACCTCAAATTCAAACACTTTTCAAGCAGCTGATATTTTTCCGTAAGTTTTCATTAAGATGTAATTAAATATCATGCACTGCCATTGTGGATGTGGAAGAGATGCAAACGAAAAGCTCAGCAGTGTTGTAAAATGCATGCAAAATTATGTTTAACAAAAAGTTAATAAAGTATACTTTAGCCATAATGACCACCTCTCAGTTTCTGAAACTGCAGTTCCAAAAACCTTGGAGGTCATTTGCTTCTTGCTAGGTCTGAAGTAATCCAAATGTCTGCTTAATGCTCGAGACAATCATGTCTTTCAACATAAGCAATACTCAAATTGAGAAACATGGTGTCTAGTAAATGCAACTGTTGCCTTTTGTTTTTGTTTCCAAATATAGCCAAAAATCTGACTTGCTTTTTATACTTCCAAAACAAATGAACTATTTGTCCTTTTTGCCTTCAGTACTCTTTCAACTGCTGGACAGCATTTCCATTCTATGCTGTATCATAAAAGCAAAAGCTTGCTCAATCATGTGAGGTTTCTGCATGAACAACACAAGTAGATTAGAGTATCTGAGGTACCATCTGTATAGTTAGTCTGGTTATCTGACCAACTACGCCCAATCAAAGATGAAAACCCTGATCCAGACTAAACCAGACAATATCGGGATCTGACCACAATGATCGTATTCTTTTAATTTTGGGTATCATTTTGTAAATTGCTTATTTCAGAGTTGTTTTAGTAAGCCATATGGCAAAATCATAGGGGTTCAGAGGCCTGCTGAGGTAACAAGATGCAGGCCAGAATATGTTCTTCATTTTGCCAAGCATACAAGTCCTAAAGAGTCATTTCACTTTGAAATGGAATAAGATTTATAAACACATATACAAACTGCTTCAATCTGATTGCTTAGAAGCATGTATCTCTGTAAAAATGAAAAAATGTAGTTAGTTCAACAAGGCATGCGAACCCTGGACAATCTTAGAGCAAACAGTAAAATGACATACTTTACTTGAAACAAAACAAATTCAACTTTTGTCTCCTGCCTACTGTAGCAAATTAAATGATGAAATCAGACTTCCACCTTGCAACAGAGCTAAGTGCCCAAAATTTACAGTGGTCTAAGGTCTGGTACTGATTTTTCTTAGCCAGTGACCAGTTGTATCTAAGCAGCACTAGCCAGTTGAACTTTTAATATTTCTTATTTATTTCTATAAATTGAAGAAAACATGTTTTTTAATCCTTAAAACATCTGAAAAGAGTCATATAGGTGCACTGATGCAAGGGAAAAACTGAGACTCTGGTGTAATAAAATACTGTGGCAAACAAGGAAATTTAGCATGCAATACCTTGATCACCAGTCTAAGCTTGATCTTTGTCAATTAAACATTTGTCTGGTCTGAACCATAGCAAAAGTTTATCATCAATAGGATCGTATTACTATATGTTCTAGATGCTATGAATTTCCTTTGGTGCAGATTTATAATATATGTTGGGCAATGCCATAAGCTTGCTTGACATTATGGCAAGAGAAATTAAATTGCACAGAGCTAGAAATGTATTTATGGGATACAACTGCCCTTCCCCAGTGCCTGAAAATGGATCTTAACCCAAAGCTAACTGGACATGGGTAAGCTACATGTCCCAACCACATCAATGGTAGCACACAAAAAAATAGGTAAAATTTAAACTGTATGCAGTATAGAGCAGCAAGCAGGCAAACTTTGAACTATATGGCTGGAAATATAGAGTAGCAAGAGGGCGAAATTAAAACTATATACAGTATAGAGTATCAAGGCAGAATTAAAACTGTATAAAGAATAGAGTATCAAGGCAGAATTAAAACTGTATACAGTATAGAGTATCAAGGCAGAATTAAAACTGTATAAAGAATAGAGTATCAAGGCAGAATTAAAACTGTATAAAGAATAGAGTATCAAGGCAGAATTAAAACTATATACAGTATAGAGTATCAAGGCAGAATTAAAACTGTATAAAGAATAGAGTATCAAGGCAGAATTAAAACTGTATAAAGAATAGAGTATCAAGGCAGAATTAAAACTG